>PVLC010024150.1:0-24957 GCA_004027655.1 Graphiurus murinus
AAAAAAAAAAAAAAAAAAAAAAAAAAGTCTACAGAGGAGTTGAGGAATAAGGTCAGTAGCCCTGAATTCTGAGGAGAAAAAAAGAGCTATTTACCTTATGCTAAGATAGCTGTGCCTTAGGTAACAAGCCAGGCTAAAGGGTAGGCAAGACTTAGGGGTTATGAGCCCTAAATGTCCCCATCAGTTTCTCACAGTCATTTATTAGCTGGATTCCTCAGGCTTAAAAAAAAGTCTATTAGACCCAATTTCTCCAGCTGAATGGGGAAATTACTCCCTTACTAACTCATTGCAGTGTGACAAGTATCAGATGTCACATGTAGAAGCCACAATATACATTTGTATTGGAATGTGCAGGTCAGAGCCCTGAGGATTCTATTGCTTTTAAGTTTCACTAACAGTTCCCAAGAGGGCTTACAGAGGGCACTGTAGTTCAGGAACTAAGGTGGCTACAGTGAAAATTTCTTTTGTGTCTTCCCTTTCTCAGACTCCTCCACCTCTGCTGGCAAATACCCTTCAACCCCCCCACCCCCAACATGCCCCTAATTTTTCCTGCCACAGATTGCAAGTCATTCATTTTAATTCTCTCTTTCTCTCTCTCTGCCTATGTGCGGAGTACACACTGACTTCTCTACATTTCATTTTAGAGGCAGAAAGACTGGCAGCCACTTATAGGATAATGGCCTGGATTGGGATCCCAATACAATTTTTCAATTTTGTTGCATTTTTACTGGCTGCCCAGGTTTCTCCTGGCTGGTCTTTTCCTGGTGAAGCATTACTTCCTGGAAGGAATCAGGTCGCTGTCACAATAAAGGGTCAAATGAGAAATAGGATCAAGAGTGGAGGTTGAGGCTGGATGTGATGGCATGTGCCTAAAATCCCAGCCACTTGGGAGGCTGCGGGTCACAAGTTCAAGGTTAACCTGGGTAAGTTAGTGACACCCTATCTCAAAAATTAAAAATAAGCCAGGTGTGGTGGCACACACTTGTAATCCCAGTACTTGGGAGGTTGAGACAAGAGGATCACAGGTTCAAGGCCAGCCTCAACAGCTCAGCAAGACCCCGTTTCAAAAGAAAAAGAAACAAAAACAAAAATGCCAGGTGGCGCACACTTATAATCCCAGTACTTGGGAGGCTGAGATAGGAGGATCACAGACTCAAAGCCAGCTTTGGTAACTTAATGAGGAAGGGGAGAGGGGGAGAGAAGAGGAGAGAGAAGGGAAGAAAAGAAAGAAGCTGGGGATGTAGCTCAGTGGCAGAGCAGCCCTGGATTCAATCTCTGATACTGGGGTTGGGGTGGGGTGGGGGTTAAATTCCTTGGCTTTATGTCCCAAGTCTGCCATCCCAGGAGAGTAAGGCAGCAGGTAGGGATTATGTGGAAGGAAAAGCAAGTATGTGAAGAGGGGAATGGGGACATTGGGGATCCTTGTGTTCCTGACCTTGGGCAAAGCATTTTACTTCGTCTGTACAGTGGGAATGGCCACAGGAATGTTCTCACAGGGGGGTGTGAGGACACATAAGGGAACCACCTGGAGTTGCATTAGTCACAGAAAGTGCTCAGGAACACAGCTGCCTGTGCAGGTAGCTCCTAGTGCACCTCTGTCCACTGGCCTTTCTGCAAATTGCAGGGCAGAGCCTTAACAGGGGATGTCACCAGAAAGAGGGCTGCTGGATTTGGAGGGGGTGTGCACTCAGGTAGTAAGCCGATGCTTCGGATATGGCATAACTCAACAGAGATGAGAGGTGGAAAATAATAAGGGTTCCATAACTAGGGCTGGCAGCTGCCACCAGTCTCCCAAGGGGGACCTCATCCTGCCTCCTGGTTCTTCAATGGCAGCCTGAAGTAGCTAAAGGCTAGTCCTGGCAGGTTGGCAGCTGCCTACTGAGGTACAGCCTTGAATGGGGCCTCCTTATTGACCAGCGTGGGCAGAGCTGTGGCCTCAGGCCCAGTGGGGTCAAGAGGTCAGACAGGCCATGAGAGGCAGCACGTAGGGCCCAGCCCCCTCCACCTCTGGTTTCCCAGCCCTGCTGCCAGGATGGGGACACAGCCAGGAAAGTAGGGGGCTCCCAGGGAAACAGAAAAGCCAAGGGCCTTGTTGGTGGTTTCAGCTCTTGCCAGTGAGATTTAAAAAATACACAAAATTTGGACCCCCTCATGGGAGCCAAGAGGCAGCCCCTAGCCCATTTTCAGGGCTCCCGCCATCCCTTTTGTCCAGTGGCTTCTTGCTGTCGCGGGAGTTCCCGTGAGACCCAGAGGACTCATGGTTTGCCACCTAAATTCTCCAGTTCATCCTGTCCCTGCTTGGTAGATGCAAAAAGAAGTATTAGTCTTCAAAGCTTGTCCTGGTGTCACAGTTCTGCAGGGCACCAAATGAGCTCAGGTCTCCCCAACACAGCTCTGTCCCTGAGTTTAAAGCTGGTCTCTGAATTTCTCCTGCTCTGGGGCCTCAGGCTGGCCCTGTGACATCCTAAGATCTCAGGGTTGAGCTCTTGACAGTTTCTCTGGCCCCTGAGATGTCACTGCTGGTACTGGAGTGTCCGTAGGACAGGTTGGCACTGAAGGCGACAGCCCCTTGAGAGGGTTTGGGAGTGGTGGAAGGGAGGCATGGCACAGGCAGTGGTGATGAGCGAGCTGGTAGATGGTGCCTGGGTGGAGGCACCTGGTCACCTGTCGCCTCTCCTGCAGGCCTCCCCCGTATACAGCTTCAGCTTTCCACGGAGGAAATTGGAGTAGATTCGGAAGAGTTTGCACAAACTATCGACAGTGAAGGCTCGGAGTGGAGCAGCGGAAGCTGCATCTGGAGGCAAGAGGGCTTCTTTCTGCCAGGAAAGAACAGGAGGTTATCATGATGCCGGGAACCCCAGATGGAAATAAGACCAGGGGCGGCATGGTGTGTGTGTGGGGAGGGGGCAATGAGGAGAGCCCCAGACTTCTTTCTTTCTTTCCGTGTGTGTGTGTGTGTGTGTGTGTGTGTGTGTGTGTGTGTGTGTGTGTGTGTTTGGTACTAGGGATTGAACCCAGAGGAATTCTACCTCTGAGCTACATCCCCAGTCCGATTTTTTTAAAATTTCTTATTTGGACACAGGGTTTCACTAGGTTCCTGAGAGCCTCACTAAGGTGCTGAGGCTGGCTTGGAACCTGTGATCCTCCTGTCTCAGCCTCCCAAGTACTGGGATTATAGGCATGCACCACCATACCCCGCTAAGCCCCAGTATTTCTTGGCAGGATCCTTTTCCCCATCTTACAGAAAGAGCAAGTTGAAGTGTGTACCTCAACTCCTACTTACCTGGGCTCCCAGCACCCGGAGCAGAGAAGTGAGGCTGCGCAGGCCACTGACAGCTTTGTCCACATGCAGCTGCAGGGTCTCCGATGGCTGGGACGAGTTGGCCAGCAGGGCCTGGCTCCGCAAGACAGCTTCTGAAAGCAGGGCCAGGCCTTGCCAGACTTCTGCCGCCTGCTGCCCTACCTAGAGAGAGCAGAGACTTGGAACTCACAAGTCCCAAATCACCCACTCAGCAGCCCCATGCACCAAGCTAGGCAAACAGAAGGCATGCAGTATTGAATATGAATAAATGAATGAATGAACAAACATTTCCCATAGCCCCATCTCTGCTGCTCCATTTCTTCTCTATCACTCTCCCTTCCACCCAATCAAGATCCCAAATTGAGATGACCCCTGTCCCAAGAGGAAGGGAAAAAAATGAACTCACCTCCATCCTCTTCCAGGCGTAGAAATTAACTTTGGTGTCAGGGACAGTGATATTCTCGCTCAGGCTGCAGCTTTCTGCACAGCCCGTCTGAAAAGCACAGCCCAAGAGTTAGGGGCCCCAAGGGGCCAGGTCCTCCGCCCCCTCAGCCACAGGACCCAGGGAGTCCCGAAAGTCAGTCCTTCAGCGTGTGTGCTGAGGAGGGGGGCTCACCGTGACATTCTCGGCCTCCTTGGCTTCCAGGATGTACCTCTCTAGGACTCGGCTGTCACAGATGAGGCGTGGGGGGGCGCCCAGGACTGGGAGGCCCAGAGGAAGCAACAGCAAACACAGCAGGAACGGCAGTGCAGGACATTCTAGAAGAGAGCGGGGCTGAGTGTGAGGCAGGGAGGGAAAAGAAGGGTGGGTTTGGAGGGGCAGGTTCGCTCCTCCCGCGCCTCTGCCCGCAACTAGTCCCTGCGGAGCCCAACGTGGGGAGCTCTCGGGCGCTGCCTCCCTCGCCTTCATTCAAACCCGCTGCGCTCGCACACCCCACCCCCCAGCGACCGGCATCCACTTCTCCGGCCAAACTTCAATCCCGGCGCGACAGAAGCTTTCCCTCTCGCAGATCCCGGTTGTTGCTCCAGGACCCAGGTATCCGTTTCTTCTCTTCCTCCCGACCCACAGAGCAGCGCCTCTCCTCCCCGAGTCCCCAAACCTTGTCCCGGGCTCCAGGTCAGGTTTCTGCCATTCGCAGGGGCTCCCCAAGCCCTGCCGGCACGTGGAGGCTGCCCCACCCCCTCCCCCTTCGCGGCTCCTTGGCAAGTCGCAGGTCTTTGAACCCAGCCACCTCCCGCCCAATAGCCCCAGAGGTAAATCCCTCCTCAAACAGGGGCCTGGGCGGCGGCAGCTCCCCTAGCCCGCCAGTACTCACCGTGCACCCCCATCTCCGCGCCTAGCGGGGCCCCTCAGCGACCAGGGGCTCGGCCGGCGCCTACTCCGGGAGCCCTCATCCCGGAAAGTTCAGTGGGGTAGAGTCACCCCACGGGCCTGGAGGAGGGGGTCACTGTCCAGGGGGCGCGGACACGTCGCAGCCGCCGAGCCCGGGGTCGGAGGAGAGCCGACGCGGTGGCCCTGGCCAGGGTCCGGGAGGACGGCGCGACGCAGCGACCGGTCAGGGTTGGCTCGGGGACACTGCGGCTCCGGCCGGGGGTCGGGGCTGTTATCAGCATGTGTGCGTGCGCGGGTGGGGGTGGGGGTTAGGCTGAGTGCGTGAGGGGTCGCCGGGGGTGGGGGTCAGCCGGGGTCAGAGCAGGGGGCAGGACGCCTGGGTCGGGGGCTCGCAGGGGCGGGAGCAGGGCTGCTGCAGGCGTGCGTGGGGGGGCACAGGTCTGCCCCGAGGCCCTGGGCTCTGGGAGGAGAGTGCAGCCCGGGGAGCACCCCGAGATGGGCAGAATGCCTGGGCCTGGGTGAGGAAGGCCTAGCTAAGAAAGGCTGAGTACCCAGACACCTCCCCTGGGGGCATCCCAGTTTGGGGCAGGGACTCAGAGCTGCAAGTGCTGGGTTCCTGGGTTCTGGCAAAATAGCTGGGTCTGAAAGCAACTGGGTCACCTTCCTTCTCACAATCTCAGGACCTGTTCTAGAAGCCAGTGTTCATGTTGAGGAAATGAATGAGGACGAATGGAGCAAGGAACTTGGGGTTCTTCTCTCCACACTCCTCACTTTCTTGGACCCTGAAAACCCAGAAAGGTAATTTTCAGGGCACCAAACACTTGGTACACTACTCAGGACACTCCTGAGCTTTGACATCAGATTTTGTGACCTATGATTAGGTTAGCCTGTGTAGCAGAATTCTTAAGAACCCTGAAGAGTTAGTCCCAAAAGTGATGGAAGTTGGCATTTGCAGCTCAGCTTTTGTGGCTTCTGGAAGCCCTGAGGCGGAGGGGCAAGCAACCTACACAGGAATCCAAGGCTGGCTGGCCTCTCAAACCTTAAACAGTGGCCTCGGTCCTTGAGCCTCAGTGTCCTCACCTGTCAAATGGGTGTGACGAAAGTACCATCCTCATCCTATTCAGTGGTCACAAAAGACAGCAAAGTCCTACAAACTCAGGGTTTTATCTATCTATTCCTTCACTCCCTACCCAGTCAACTGGTATTAGAGCTATCTTATGAGAAATTCAGTACCTACTTTGTGTTTTTTGTTTGGTCGTGTGTGTGTGTGTGTGTGTGTGTGTGTGTGTGTGTGTTGCTAGGGATGGAACCCAGAGCCTCATGCATGCTAGCAAGTGCTCTACCACTGAGCCACATCCCCAGCCCCAGTGCCTACTTTGTAAGATACCTGGCTTCACACTTTGCAAGATGAAAAGAGATGTTGAGACCTAGCTCCTGCCCTCCTGGATTTTGTAGAGATAAGTTGTGTACACAGGGCCCTGTGTGAGGACTGGAGCCCGCAGATCTGAGCTGCAAGCTTGGAAGAGGGCGAGCTCTTCTCCAGCTGGGGGAAGTTAAGGCAGATTGGACAGCAGAGGCGGAGGCTTAGCCTCAGAGAGTGGGCAGAGTTTCAATGGGAGATGTGAGTAGGTGATGAGGTTGATTTGGCAAATCTAACAGGATCGGGTTTGTTGGGGGGAGGATAGGAGGGAGAGGTGGGAGATTAGACCAGAATGCTGCTGGGAGAAGCCGGGCATGGTGGCGCACGCTTGTAATCCCAGCATTCGGGAGGCTGAGACCAGAGGATCCGGGTTCGGGGCCAGCTTCAGCTATCTAGTGAGGCACTCTGCAACTTAGTGAGACTCGGTTTCAAAATAAAGAGTAAAAAATAGGGCTGGGGGTATAGCTCGGAGGTAGAATGCCCCTGAGTTCAATCTCCAGTACCGCAAAAAAAAAAAAAAAAAAAAAAAGAATGCTGCTGGGAGGAATCAAGTTGTAAAGGGCCTTGAATGCCACTCAGAAGAATTTGGATTTTGTTTGGAAAGAGTGGGCAACATTCATTCATTCATTGAAGAAATGGAATACATACTCTTGGCCAGGGGACCTGGGAACAGAGCCATGCCTCACACAGAGGAGAATGCCTGCCCTGGTGGAGCTGACATTCCAGTGGCGAGACAGATGACAAACATGAAAATGGATACAAAACAGAGGATCTCAACTGACATTAAGAACTAGTTGTGTGGCACATACCTCTAATCCCAGTACTTGGGAGACTGAGACAAGAGGATCACAGGTTTCAGGCTTGCCTCAGCAACTTAGAAAGATCCTCAGCAACTTAGTGAGAACCTGTTTCATAATAAAAAAGAAAATAAAATAAAAAGAGCTGGAGGTGTAGTTCAGAGGTAAAATGCCCTGGGTTCAGTCCCCTGTGACACACACACACACACACACACACACACACACACACACACACACACACACACACAAAACTAAAAGACCTGGAAGGGGGATCTAGAGGTTGCAGTGATCAATGGGGCAGTCAGGGATGCCACGCTGAGGAGACTTGATGGAGGTGAAGGAGGAAGCCTTGAGGGTGTGAAAGGGAAAGCATGATCAAAGAGGGGTGTAGAAAGATGAAGGGGAACTGTGGTGGAGGCTGGTGAGCTGCTGGCAGAAGTAATGAGGGCCTGACCCTCCAACCCTGCTCCCCTCACCTGAGCCCACTCCCAATGTCCCTGCAGTCCTGGCTTGGTACTCAGACCCTAGCTCTGCTCCCTTCCCAGAACCCAGCTGTGGGACATGCACATGCACACACGTCCACACACGTCCGCACGTGCGCTCTGTCCCGACCACCCCCCCTCCGCAACAGTCTCTGCTCTCCAGGGCCCCTGACTTCTGCGTCACTGTCCTGACCTAACCACTGAGAGGGGGCCAGGGGCAGATGGGGGTGGGGAGGACACGGCCTGCAGAGAGGGAGGAGCCTTTTGTGCTGTGGGACCTGCTCCTCCTCTCACAGTAACTTGTTGGCTGTCCACAGGTCCCTGCCCACCAGAGGGAAAGGGAGGTAGGCCAGGCCACCGGCCCCTAGGTACTGGAGCCTGCTGGGCGGGATGGTCCATCCGCTGGGGCCTTTAGAAAAAGAGCTACAATTGCAGCTTGGGAAGAGGTTGGAGAGGCTCTTGGTCCAGCCCCACACTCAATCCTGATGCCATAGTAATTTTGCTGAAGGCAGAAATCAGTCTGGGGTCCGACTTCAACCCAGATGTGCTTAGATACTGCTCAGTAGGATGCATCCATCTATCCTCAATGGCACAAGATCCTGGGGAATAAGAAGAAAACAGGAGACTATCTGGGGCTCCCCCTCCAATGCCAGCCATCCTGCCACCCAGTGCCCCCTCCACCTGCCTGATGCTATTCCTCTGGCATAGTGCTGACCCAGGCCCTGAACCACTGAAGAGGGTCTCCTCACTGACTCCTCCAGTTGAGCCCTAGCCCTGCCTCACTGTGAACTTTCCCATCCAACAGCCTCGTTCATGTCACTCCCGGAGCAGGAACCTGCAATGACTCCCATTGCCTCAGAACTAAGACTCTCCGTACCCTGTCATCCGCCTAACTCTCTAGCCTACTCTCCCACTTTGCCCATTCCCGTCCTCCATCACAGGAGCTGTTAGATGACTTTTAGCGTCCTGCCTTTTGCTAACTCTGTGCCTACCTGGGTCACCCTCCCACACTATCTCCCCCTTTCCTTCAAAGTCCAAACTCAAGCATTCCCTCCTCTGAGAAGCCTTCCCCAGTCCAGCAGCAGGAGGTTGTCTTCTTCCTCTCAGCCGCTGTCATTTATATACATGTCTTGTTTCTCCCTGGCAGGGCCTTATGTATACCTGTCAGATTTGAGCACTGCAACTCCAGAAGTATTCGTAAACTGTCTCTGTTGAGTGTACCCTGTCAGCACAGGTGCCCTGGTACGCAGAGTAGAGAGCTGAAGACAGTACTATGGAAGGTCTCATACACCTTCATGCCCACCAAGCCCCCAGCATGGTGCCTGTGTATGGTCATCACTCAGTCCTGGGTTGTCTTACATGGGCCTTCTATGCCAGGCTCATTGCCCAGAGAATGGGGGGCCAAGAGAGGAAGTGAGCCATGCCTGACCAACCTAACTCCCTGGGATCCTCTGTCCACTTTCTGAGCAGGCGGCCATTGAGCCAGGCTTGAAAAGGACAGTTGTGAAAAGACAATGGGGGGGGGGGGAGCAGCAGCCAGCTCTGTTCCACAGATTTCTGGCAGTCAATTCAAACTGAAGATCTATGGAGCAGCAAATTTACAACCCCCCTGAGCTGTCCCAGACCCCAGGCAGCACGGAGCCCCAGCTGCCTAGAGTCTGGCTGGGGGATGAGGGGGACCTCGGGGCCTCTCATCCCCCTCCTTTCTGAGCAGTGGCTTCTTGACTCGGAAGTTCAGCCAGCCAGCCCAAAAGACCTTCTGTGCTGGGAAGCAGGGTGGCTGGGGGAGGCTTCCTGGCCCTTGGGGAACCGGGAAGGAAGCAAGAATGCTGGAGAAGGGATTTGTGCTGCAGAGCCAAGGGCAATTTAGAGAAATTGAGGCAAGGGCTGCTTTCTTGGTCACAAAAGAGCCATCAGAATCAGACATCAAGGTTTCTGTTCTCAGCAAGCAGCTCCGTGGTCCAATGGCTTAAAGGGGCTGTCTGAGGAACAAGAGAACTCAGATCAAAGCTGGTTATGGTGGTGCACGCCTGTAATCTCAGTACTTGGGAGGCTGAGACTGGAGGATTGAAGATTTGCAGCCAGCCTCAGCCATTTAGCGAGGCCCTCTGCAACTTAGTGAGACCCTGTTTCAAAATAAAATGGGAAGCCGGGCGTGGTGGCGCACGCTTGTAATCCCAGCATTTGGGAGGCTGAGACCAGAGGATCCGGGTTCAAGGTCAGCCTCAGCTACCTAGTGAGGCACTCGGCAACTTAGTGAGACTCGGTTTCAAAATAAAGAATAAAAAATAAGACTGGGTGTGTAGCTCGGAGGTAGAATGCCCCTGAGTTCAATCCTCAGTACCAAAAAATAAATAAATAATAAAATGGGGCAGAGGGTGTAGCTCAGAGGTAGACTGCCCCTAGGTTCAATCCCCAGTATCCCCCAGCACCCCCCCCAATACACACACACACACACACAAAATGGAGAGAGAGCTCAGATCAGTGGCCTGAGCTCTGCCACTGACTTGCCAGGCGACCTTATCTCTGAGCCTTTCTGTAGAATGGGAGTAGAGCAGGGCTGAGGGGGGATTCTATAACACCTGGCACACAGTAGCTATTATCACTATACTCCTTGTTTTATTTTATCTCCCATTTGTTATGTGTGTGGGGGAGGGGTACTGGGGCTTGAATCCAGGAACATTCTACCTCCAAGCTACACCACCAGCCCTTTTTATTTTTTGTTTTGAAATAGGGTCTCACTAGGTTTCTGAGAGACTTGCTAGTTGTTGAGGCTGTCCTTGAACCTGTGATCCTCCTTTCTCAGCCTTCCAAGTTCTAGGATTACAGGCATGTGCCACCATGCCCAGCTCCATTTGTCCTTTTTTTTTTTATTTTATTTTTTTTTGCGGTACTGGGGATTGAACTCAGGGGTGTTCTACCTCTGAGCTATACCCCCAGCCCTATTTTTTATTCTTTATTTTGAAACTAGGCCTCACTAAGTTGTGGAGTGCCTCACTGGGTAGCTGAGACTGGCCTCGAACCCGGATCCTCTGGTTTCAGCCTCCCCAATGCTGGGATTACAAGCGTGCGCCACCACGCCTGGCTCATTTGTCCTTTCTTTGGAGGCCAAATCTCCAGTGTATTCCTCACCCTTCCTCTGGCATACTCTACTGTTGCCTCTCAGGAGCTGGGGACAGTTTCATGGCACCTTATCTCTGGTATTATAGCTGCCCCAACCATGTAACTGACTGAAAAAGGTCATCAAAATAGTAGGGTAGGCTGGGTGTGGTAGAGCACACCTATAATTCCAATACTTGGGAGGCTAAGACAGGATGATCGAATGTTCCAGACCAGCCTCCACAACATAACAAGACTTTCAACAACTTAGTGAGACTCTGTTTCAAAACAAAACAAAACAAAAAATTAAAGAAGGGCTGGGGGTGTAGCTCAGAGGTAGAACACCCCTGGGTTCAATCCCTGGTACCCCCCCCAAATATATATATATATATCATCCTAAATTGTTCATGGTTTACTAAAAACTAATGAGTTGTAAGAACTTGTTTGACCCCACGGTATCCCCTAAAATGTATTAAGTGAGCTCTTCTGCTTGTGTTTTAGTTCATGAGCAGCAAATAACTTTAGTCTTTTCAGGAAAATATATTTGTCTTGCAGCAAACAAGGCTCAAAGACTCTGGGGAGGAAGGGAGAGGAGGTCCTGGAAAGGGAAAGGTCCACCTTCTGCTTGCATTCTTCCAGTGACAAGATATTTGGTGTCTCTCAAGCAAGTAGAGGCTTATTACAGTGAGGCAGTAAGCATCTCCTGTGTACCCATCCATGTATCCATCAAACCAGCCATTTATCAGACATTTATTAGTTCCCAGATTGGGCAATAAAATCACTTCTTGAGGTCATCTCATCAGTTTTGTAATTAACTTCCTGATCACTTCACCTAGAGAACAAAAGATCAACCAAAAGGGCTGGGAGTATACCTCAGTGGTAGAGCATTTGTCTGGTAGAGTGCTGCCTAGCATGCTCAAGGACCTGGGTTCAATCCCCAGTATCAAAAAAAAAAAGTAAAACATAATAGTGGGACATGGTGGCACACTTGTGATCCCAGTACTTGAAAGGCTGAAACAGGAAGATCTCAGGTTTGAGGCCAGCTTCAGCAATTTAGCAAAACCCTGCTTCAAAATGAAAAAATTAAAGTAGGGCTGGGGGTATTGCTCAGAGGTAGAATGTCCCTGGGTTCAATCCCCAGTACCACAGGGGAAAAAAAAAAAAGAATTTGTAAACCAGGCTCAGTGACACATGCCTGTAATCCCAATACTTGGGAGGCTGAAATAGGAGGATCACAGGTTCAAAGCCAGCCTCAGCAACTTAGTAAGACCCTGTTTCAAAATAAAAAATAAAAAGGACTGGGGGTGTAGCTTGGATAGAATGCCCCTGGGTTCACTGTTTGGTACCAAAAAAAAAAAAAAAAGGCTTTGTAAAAAAATAACTTTTTCAGCTGGGCGTGGTGGCACACGCTTGTAATCCCAGCATTTGAGAGGCTGAGATGAGAGGATCCAAGTTCGAGGCCAGCCTCAGCTACCTAGTGAGGCACTCCACAACTTAGTGAGACCTTGTTTCAAAATAAAGAATAAAAAATAGGGCTGGGGGTATAGCTTGGAGGTAGAATGCTCCTGAGTTCAATTCCAAGTACCGCAAAAAAAAAAACAAAACTTTTTCTTATTATCAAAACAATACACGAACATTGACCAAGAAAACACAATTAAACCATAAAAAAGCACCCATAATGCCAGAAGAGGCCACTGCACAGACTTCTTTCTTGGTGAGATGACCTTCACCTTACCCCAAATCTCTGTGCGACTGGACACTTGTTACCTAAGGAACTACATTCGACTTAAATATAACTTATAGTTGTCAGACTCCCCCAGAGATTCTAGAGTTTATGGAAAATGTCATTCTTCCCCCAACTCCTAACCAAGCTCTAAGAACTCGCCTAGGACAAAGGGCTGGGGCTTCCTAGGAGGTTCATCAGCCAGTCTAAACCAGCTCATGTGGTCTAAGGGCCTGTCTTCTTCCTTGCTAGGCAGGCACAATCCAAAGCCTGCCAGAACTAATAGCCCAGAGTTGAGTTCAACACCCATGTAATTACCTTCCTTCCCTTTTCCCCAGTCTTGTTAAAAAGCCTGAAACCATTTCTTATCAAAGTGGCTTCATGCTAACAATAGTAACCCTTTTTATAGATTGAGCCCTTACTATTGCTAGGACAGTTCCAAGAAATTTGCAGATTGTGTTTTTGTTTTTGTTTTTTTTTGGTACTGGGGATTGAACTCAGGGGCATTCTACCTCTGAGCTACACCCCCAGCCCTACTTTTTATTCTTTATTTTGAAACAAGGCCTCACCAAGTTGCAGAAAGCCTAAGTAGCTGAGGCTGGCCATGAACCTGGATCCTCTGGTTTCAGCCTCCCAAGTACTGGGATTACAAATGTGCGCCACTATGCCACTATGCCCAGCAGTGCAGATTGTCTTTTTTTTTTTTTTTTGCGGTACTAGGGATTGAACTCAGGGGCATTCTACCTCCGAGCTACACCCCCAGCCCTATTTTTTATTCTTTATTTTGAAACAGGGTCTCACTAAGTTGCGGAGCGCCTCACTAGGCAGCTGAGGCTGGCCGCAAACCCGGATCCTCCGGTCTCAGCCTCCCAAATGCTGGGATACAAGCGTGCGCCACCACACCCAGCTGCAGATTGTCTTTTTAAAGCTATCTGTCTTATATAAAATTTCATTGCATCAGAGCCGGGCATGGTGGCGCACGCTTGTAATCCCAGCATTGGGGAGGCTGAGACCAGAGGATCCAGGTTCGCGGCCAGCCTCAGCTACCTAGTGAGGCGCTCCGCAACTTAGTGAGACTCGGTTTCAAAATAAAGAATAAAAAATAGGGTTGGGGGTATAGCTTGGAGGTAGAATGCCCCTGAGTTCAATCCCCAGTACCGCAAAAAAAAAAAAAAAAAAAAAAAAAAATTCATTGCATCAATAAAAGAATAAAAAAAGGAAAAAAAAAAAAAGCTATCTGTCTTAGCCAGGCATAGTGGCACACACCTATAATCCCAGTACTTGGGAGGCTGAAACAGGAGGATCACAGCATGGTGGCATATATTTGTAATCCCAGTAGTTGGGAGACTATGAGAGAAGGATCACAAGTTCGTAGCCAACCTAAGCTACTTAGTGAGGCCTTCTGAAATTTAGTGAGACCCTTTTTCAAAAATAAAGAATAAAAAAATAGGGCTGGGGGTGTAGCTCAGAGGTAGAATACCCCTGGGTTCAATCCTCAATACCACAAAAAAAGAAACAAAAAAAGAGGATCTGTTTTTTGAGGACAGCCTCAGCAATTTAGCAAGATCCTGTTTCAAAAATAAAAAGTGGGCTGGGTGTGGTGGCACATGCTTATAATCCCAGTACTTGGGAGGCTGAGACAGGAGGATCGCAGATTTTAGCAAGTAGTGAGACTCTCATCAATCTAGTGAGATCGTTTCTAAATAAAAAACAGAGCCGGGCGTGGTGGCTTGTAATCCCAGCATTCGGGAGGCTGAGACCGAAGGATCCAGGTTCACGGCCAGCCTCAGCTACCTAGTGAGGCATTCCGCAACTTAGTGAGACTCGGTTTCAAAATAAAGAATAAAAAATAGGGCTGGGGGTGTAGCTCAGAGGTAGAATGCCCCTGAGTTCAATCCCCAGTACTGCAAAATAAATAAATAAATAAATAAAAATAATAAATAAATAAAAAACAAAATAGGGCTGGGGGTGTAACTCAGAGATAGAATTTACCCAGGTAGAATACTGGGTAAATTCCCCAGTACCAAAAAATTAAATTAAATTAAATTTAAAAATAAATAAATAAATAATGCTGGGGTGTAGCTTGGAGGTAGAATGGCCTGGATCCAATCCTCCCACCACACACACACACACACACACACACACAAAGTTAAAGCTGTTTTGCTTCTTTCTAGACTTTACAGGACCAACAGTTTATTCCTTCCCTGACTGGCCTGGTGCCCAACATAGATCCCTACAACTAAGGATGCTCTCAATACTATGGATGAAAAACAAATATCTACAACATCTTGCAAGATAAGCACTGGAATTTAAATCTGGCCTCTGGGGATCTATTTCTGAAGTAAGTGGTCATTTCCCATTCTTTATGAACTCTGCACCTGTTGGGTTAAAAGGAAGAATGGGGATGCATTTGAACACACCTCTGCCCCCATTCCCTCCAGTGTGGCTAAATTTGATGGATTTGATGGAAGTCACTTCGGAGAACCAGTAGAAGGGGAACTGAGGCTGGGGCCAGCCTCCCCACTGAGGTTTCTACAGAGGATACCCAGCTGGGTATGGTGGCACATGCTTGTAACCCCAGTACTTAGGGAGCTGAGACAGGAGGATCACGGGTTCACAGCCAGCCGCAGCAACTCTACAGAGGAGACAAGAGCTTCCTGTCCCACCCACCACACATGGACTCCAACAGATGCAAGAGCCTTGCTCACTCCCCCCGCTTGTTCCCATTCTCTAAAGGTGAGCCCCCAGACCTTCCTCCTTCCATAGCAATATCTATGGTTTGTTTCTGCAGAACTGCCACTGAGAGAAGCCCCACTGGCAAGCAGTGAGGAAACATGCAGTAGAAACAACAAATAAATAGGCTGGAAGTGGGAGCTGCCAAAACAAACCAAACGCAAAAAGGCTGCCTGCCACCACCTCAGCTGGGCCCAGGCCAGGAGCACAGAGACAAGAACACATACGTGCAGGGAGACACACAGGCCATCCAGCTCCCTGAAGGCTTCCCACTCAGCTACTGGGGGCTCCAAGGAAAGGGAGCCTTGCAATCAAGGCTGACGGAGTAGGTGGTCCCATAGAAATGTCAGCAGCCTCAGCCTTGCTTCCTCAGTGCCTCCTACTTTCGAGGCACCTTGTTGTTCGAGAGTTCCAGAGTACATCTTCTCAAGAATCCCCTCCTAGCCGGGCGTGGTGGCGCACGCTTGTAATTCCAGCATTCGGGAGGCTGAGACCGGTACCGAGGAAAAAAAAAAAAAGAATCCCCTCCTTGATCTCTCTTTTTCTTTTTTTGCGGTACTGGGAACTGGGAATTGAACTCAAGGGCATTCTACCTCTGAGCTACATCCCCAGCCCTATTTTTTATTCTTTATTTTGAAACAGGGTTTCACTAAGTTGCAGAGTACCCCACTAGGTAGCTGAGGCTGACCTCCAACCCGGATCTTCCGGTCTCAGCCTCCCAAATGCTGGGATTACAAGTGTGTGCCACCACGCCTGGCTCCTTGATCTCTTTTCCAGATTGCCTTCCTCATTTTCAGCCTGGCAAACTCCTAATCATCCTTCAATACCCAGGTCAAAGGTGAAAGAAATCATTTTGGACCCAACCAGGAAATTAGCTTTTTCCAATCTCTCCATTTTTTTTTGGTATTGGGGGTTGAACACCCAGGAGCATTCTACCTCTGAGCTACACCTCCAGCCACAGGGAGACCCTAAGTTGATGAGACTGGCTTTGAACCTGCAATTCTATTGTCTTAGCCTCCCAAGTAATACTGGGATTATAGGCATGCCCAGCCTCATCTCCCTATTTTCATACCATGGCTGTTAATTTTTTTTTTTTTTTTATGGTACTGGGAATTGCACTCAGGGGCATTCTACCTCCAAGCTACACTCCCAGCCCTAGTTTTTATTCTTTATTTTGAAACAGGGTCTAAGTTGTCGAGGGCCTCACTAAGCAGCTGAGGCTGGCCTCGAACCCAGATCCTCCAGTCTCAGCTTCCCAAATGCTGGGATTACAAGCGTGTGCCACCACGCCCAGCTTATTTATTATTTTGAAACAGGTTCTCACTAAATTGCAGAGGGCTTCACTAAGTTGCTAAGGCTGGCCATGTACCTTCAATCCTTCTGCTCAGCCTCCCAAGCACTAGGATTACAGGCATGCACCACAACACCCCACTTAGTTATCTTTTTGAAAACAAGGCTGTAAGCCAGGCATGGTGGTACATGCTTGTAATCCTAGTATTTGGGAAGCTGAGACCGGAGGATCTGGGTTCGTGGCCAGCCTCAGCTACTTAGTGAGGCCCTCTGCAACTTAGTGAGACCCTGTTCAGAAGTAGAATGCCCCTGGGTTCAATCCCCAGTTCCCCAAAACAACAACAAAAATACGAGGCTGTAACCCAGCACACTAATCTCAAGGCCCACAAAAACCAGTTCACCACCCACTTTGATAAACATTGCTTGAGATGACTCTGGTTTGATAAAGATGAAAAATCAGAGCCGGGCATGGTGGCACACGCTTGTAATCCAGCATTTGGGAGGCTGAGACAGGAGTCTGGGTTCGCGGCCAGCCTCAGCTACCTAGTGAGGCATTCTGCAACTTAGTGAGACCCTGTTTCAAAATAAAGAATAAAAAATGGGGAGCCGGGCGTGGTGGTGCACACTTGTAATCCCAGCATTTGGGAGGCTGAGACCAGAGGATCTGGGTTTGTGGCCAGCCTCAGCTACTTAGTGAGGTACTCCGCAACTTAGTGAGACCCTGTTTCAAAATAAAGAATAAAAAATAGGACTGGGGGTGTAGCTTGGAGGTAGAATACCCCTGGGTTGAATCCCCAGTACCGAAAAAAAAAAAAAATAAGGTCATCCCAAAAGCACTGAAGTAGGAGTCTATATTACTTGTGTACCTGGTAATTTTTCAGGGTCAGACTTCTTTTTCCTTCTGAATAGCCTAGCCAGAAGGGCCTCAAGGGCTCTGGACTATAGCTGCCTAGAAGCCATTTGGGCCCTACAAAACCAGGAATTAAATGAAACACTCAAAACCATTAGTTCCTCACACACAGCCTGACGTTAAAGAGGCTCTGAAGCTGGGCATAGTGGCGCACGCTTGTAATCTCAGTACTTGGAAGGCTGAGACAGGAGGACTGCCACCAGCCTCAGCTACTCAGGCCTTCTGCAACTTAGTGAGACCCTGTTTCAAAATAAAGAATAAAAAAATAGGGCTGGGGGTGTATCTTGGAGGTAGAATGTCCCTGGGTTCAATTCCCAGTACCACAAAAAAAAAAGGCTCTGAAATATTAGTTTGCTTAATTTTTACCTTTCTTGTGCCTGGGAATGATCATCAAAGAGTAGTCTGGCAAATCTACCAACATATAACTATTGCAGGTGCATCTCAGCAAGCGTGTATACACTTTATCCATTTAGCCTTCCTCTGAGAGCTTGAAAACTTTTAAAGCAGACCTTGGGACCGTCAGGCTTCTGCACTAAACAGTTTGTTTGACGTCATACTGTCTATAGTATAATCTATATTTTGCAGGAAACATCTGGATTCTCCTCCTGTACCTAAATACTTGTAAAGTTTGCTACTCTCTTCAGATACATACAGAATTTTACTGGAAAGAGATCGTGGCAATGAGCAGCAGGGCACCAACCCGACTTAGTTCTTTTTATTGTATAGAACAAGGAAGATCCACTGCTTAGGCCCAAAGAGACAATACCTCCCTGCCCTCAATTCAGAGTCCTCTGGACTAAGGGGAAAGACCTCTCCTTAGAAGACTCTGGCAGCCCGTCCATGACAGTACTCAGCACAAGAGCCAAGAGAGCCACATCAGCTACATTGGGGCTTGGCTGTGTATGGGGTAGAGGTTACCAAGGGGGATGGGGCAGCTTAATTTCAATTACTTGGGTGTGACCCTAAAGACCCGGATGTGAATGGCCGAGTTGTTGCGGATTCGGGTCAGTGGTTCTCGTGTGTCAGTTTCTGGTTCCAGCTCATCGACAAGCTCCACAGTGGAGGTATTGGCAGCCACCTGCAAAGACCCGAAGCTGCCTGCCTGCAGCTGCAAAGCGATGTTGATGGCGCGGTTGATGGCCAGGCCCAAGCCGTGAATGTAGATCTCAGTGCATGCATTCTGACCCCGCGTCCCTCCGTCCAGCAACTTCTGGCAGCGGGCCAGCTGAGCCTTAAAGTCAGTCTTCATGTTGACATAAATGTCATTAGGCCTACGGGGCAGACGATGAGGAAGCCGTTTCCGAAGGGTGTACTCTACCGGGTCTAATTCAGCATCAAGGGTCCCACGGGGCTCTCGGTTTTCGGCCATACTGTGTGCCCTAACACAGAAAAAGGACGAGTTCAAATGGGGATCTCAATTTACTTCGCCTCCTTTTCTACCTTGCTTCCCGCGCCGAGGGTGCACCGGGAGGCGCGCTGGATGCGCCTCTTCCCTTCCAGCTTCTCCCTCCCTTCCCACTCCGCTCCATCTTCTGCTCTCCTCACTCCCAGTTCTCATTCATTCGTCGCCTTGTCCCCAACCTCACACCCCTCCATCACCCGGTTCCCTGGCTCTTCCACGCCTACCCTCTCCGCTCCACAGTGCACTCCGCGCGCGCGCACGCCGCGCGCTCCCCACCAGGCCACTCAAGGGTTCGCAGAACGGCCAGAGAGGACGCTGGGGCTGACAACCCCCCGTCGCAGGGAAGGAACCGGAACGCAAAAGGTACGCCGACTCCTGAAAGGGCCGCGCAGTGCGCCCGCCCCCCGCGGCCAGGCCGAGCGGTCCACAAATCCCCTTCCGGCCTCCGTTCTCCCCGCCCTTTTCTAGAGCGCTCGCGCGACTGCGCGAGGAGTTTGAGCACCGCGAGGCTTCCGGGAGTGACGGGGTCTTCACGTGACGCCTCGGGGGCGGGGCGAGAGGGCAGGGGCGGTCCCAGGGGGCGGGGCCGGCTGCCCTAGGTCCGGCGCAGTTCCCTGTTGCAGAGGGGGTCCGGAAGGGCCGAAACTGGGCGGGAAGATATTCTATAAGATGGGGAGCCGGGTGGGAGAGGTCGGGAGACCGTGATCGCGATGGGACCTGAAGGCAAGTCTGGATTCCGCGTCCATGGCAGTTCCTCTGGTCATGGAAAGGCGTGAACAGAGTTCATAAGAGCTGACTTCCGCCCAAGGTCCCTGTAGCTCAAGGACGAAGGAAGCGGGAGATAGAGTAAAGGCAGGGTCTGTGCCCCGCAAGATAGCGCCCCGCAACTCCCCTATAGCGGGAACCGGTCCCTCTCCCCTTAGTACGAAGCCCTACTCTTCGTCCAGCCTTCAGGGCTCCTCATCCACACCTCACCCTGCTCCCCTAGCATTTGAGGAGCCGGGAGCAGGGTCTTACCGCCCCCTAGCGGGCTGGGCGGGGTACATGGCTCCTCAAGGCCGGTCGGAACCGGGCTGTATCCAGATTGCCATAGCTTCTGGACAGCTCCCTTTGGAAAGGAGTTAGACCGGTGGTTGGGCACCTTGAACCACTCTCCGCTTCGGCTTCCCCATCACTCAAATGAGGATGATAATTCCTGGCTTGCCATTATTTTGTTTTGGTGCTGGGATTGAACCTAGGGGCATTCTAACTTCTGACGTATACCCCCAGCCTTATTTTATTTTTTATTCGGAAACAGTCTGGCTCAATTGCCAGAGCCTGAGTAAATTGTTGGGGCTGGCCGTCAACCTGCAATCCTCCTGTCTCAACCTCCCAAGTACTAGGACTACAGGCGTGCACCACCATGCCCAGCTTGCCATTGGGCTTTGAAACCCACACGTGTGAGTTGGCATGTTTATGACCCCTAGATCCTTCTCTAGTTTCCCAGGGCGTAGTCTGACTTCATTTGGCCAAAGGTTGGAAAGAGAACTTCACTCCCAGCACCATCTACATCTTACGATTCTCTTCTTTAGCTTCATATTCTTTCATTTACCACAAGTTTGGGGGTTGTGTTAAGATGGAAGATTCTACACAGTATAACTATCAGTTCTCCAAATTGATCTATATGTTTAACGCAATTCTTGTGAAAAATCTCAGCAAAAATTTTTGTAGATATAGGTAAGTTTATTCTAAAGTTTATATGGAAAGGCAAAGGAAATAGACTAGATAAAACAATCTTGAAAATGTTGGAATCATGCTATGTGATTTTAAGACTTACAAATGCAATAACCAAGACTGTGGTGATGGTAGAGGGATGGCAATAGAATGGAATAGAGAATCCAGAAATACACAATTACAGCCAACTCCTTTTTGACAAAGGCACAAAAGCAGTCCAGTGGGAAAAGGATAGTCTTTTCAACAAGTGATGCTGAAAGCAAAGAAATGAACCTCAGAAGTACAAAATGGATGGTAGAGTCAACTATAAAATCTGAATCAGGCATGGTGTATATGCCTGTAATCCAAGTAATTGGGAGGCTGAGACAGGAGGATCACAAGTTCAAGACCAGCTTCAATAACTTAGCGAGACCCTATTTCAAAATAAAAAATAAAACAGTGCTGGGGTATATCTTGAAGGTAAAATGCCCCTGAGTTTAACCTACAGTACTATAAATAAATAAATAAATAAATAAATAAATAAAATCTGAAACTATAAAATATTTAGATGAAGTCTGGCATGGTGACACATGCCTGTAATTCCAGTTTTTTGGGAGGCTGAGACAGGAGGATCATAGGTTTGAGGCCAGGTTCAGCAATTTAAGGAGACCCTCTAACTTATTGAGACCCTGTTTTAAAATAAAAAGTAAAACAGGCAGGTCTGTGAGTGTGGGTCAGAGGTAGAAAGCCTCTGTGTTCAATTCCTAGTCTGTCTGTCTGTCTGTCTCTCTCTCTCTCTCTCTCTCTCTCTCTCTCCCTCTCCTTCTCCCTCTCCCTCTCCCTCTCTTTCTCTCATACACACAGGGAAAAAATTTTATGAGACAGGGTCAGGTGAAGAAGAGTTTTTAGACATTCCAAAAATACAATCCAGAAAAAAAAAAATAAACTGGACTTCACCAAAATTTCAAAACATTTGTTCTACAAAAACAGAAGATATAGATTGAGATTTATTTATTTATTTATGGATTTGATTTATTTGTGAATCAAATATCCAACAGAGGACTTCTGTCCAGAATACATAAACTATTGCCGGGCGTGGTGTGCACATCTGTAATCCCAGTACTTGGGAGGCTAAGACATGAGGATCATAGGTTGGAGACCAATCTCAGCAACTTAGTGAGATTCTCAGCAACCTAGTGAGACCTTAAAGTCCTGGGGTATATGTAGCTGAGGTAGAATGCCTCTGGGTTCAATCCCCAATAACACACACACACACACATATACATACATATACACATGTATGTGTATATATAGATATAGATATATATAAGTATGTATAAACTCTCTAAACTCAAAGAGTTAGAAAACAAACAACCCAATTAGAAAATAGGTGAAAATCAGCCAGGTGTCATGGCACATGCTTATAATTCCAGTATTTGGGAGGCTGAGACCGGAGGATCCGGGTTCGCCGCCAGCCTCAGCTACTTAGTGAGGCCCTCCGCAACTTAGCAAGACCCTGTTTCAAAATAAAGAATAAAAAATAGGACTAGGGGTGTAACTCAGAGGTAGAATGCCCCTGGGTTCCATCCCCAATACTGCCAAAAAAATAGAGCTGGGGCTGTAGCTTGGAGGTAGAATGCCCCCAGGTTCCACCCCCAGTACCACAGGGGGAAAAAAAAAATAGAACTGGGGGTGGTGTGGCTCAGAGGTAGAATGCCCCTGAGTTCATTCCTCAGTACTGCAAAAAAAAAAAAAAAAAAAAGATGTTCAATATCATTAGCCAACTAAGGAAATGCACATTAAAACCATGACGAGATACTACTATATACTTTAGAGTAGCTAAAATACAAAATCCTGACAATGCCAGGGAAAAATGCAAAGAAACTGGATCTTTCATACACGACTTGTGGAAATGTAAAATGGTATAGTCATTCTAGAAAATAGTTTGGCAGTTTCTTCTAAAAATAAACATACTACATGACCAAGCAAAAGCACCCCTGGGCATTTAAAATACTGTTCACTAAGCTGAGCGTGGTGGCATGTGCTTATAATCCCCAATATTAGGGAGATTGAGACCGGAGGATCCCTGTTTGCAGCTAGCCTCAGCTACTTAGTGAGACCCTCCGCAACTTAGTGAGATAAAAAAATAAGGCTGGAGGCCGGGCGTGGTGGCTCACCCTTGTAATCCCAGCAATTGGGAGGCTGAGACCAGAGAATCCGGGTTCGCGGCCAGCCTCAGCTACCTAGTGAGGCACTCCACAACTTAGTGAGATTCGGTTTCAAAATAAACAATAAAAAATAGGGCTGGGAGTATAGCTTGGAGGTAGAATGCCCCTGAGTTCAATCCCCAGTACCGCAAAAAAATAAAAAATAAAAAAAAAAATAAGGCTGGGGGTGTAGCTCCGAAGTAGAATTCCCCTAGGTTCAATCCCCAGTACGGCAAAAAAAAAAAAAAAAAAAAAAAAGTGTTCACTAATGTCCACAGCAGTTTTTTTCTTTAATAGTCCAAATTGGAAAGAATCCAGATGTCTTTCAATTGGTGGATAGTAGCACAAACTAGGGTACATCCCTACTATGGAATACTACGGAGCAGTAAGAGTTGGACCAAAGAAACCTGTGAGGCTGTTAGATTACTGCTTATTTATATAATACTGTGCTTAGCAGCTCATATTTTTTGGTGAAAGACAGTAGATTAGCAAGATAGTGTGAGCTGTGTTAAGGAGGAGGGGTAAGTAAAGGATTGGTGGACCCCCTAAGAGGAAGAGCTAATAAGATTTTAGGGATCCAAAGTTTTCCAGAGGAAGCTGAATAAGCTGAGACAGGAATGCCTAGCAATGAGGCCCATATCCTGTTACCCTGGGCAGGTGTTGAAGGACTGAACCCTGGGAGGTTGGGGAGAAGAGGAAGAAAAGCCTGCTAAGTAGTAGCTGGTGGAGCAGGAGGAAAACCAAGGGAGTATGGTATCCTGGAAGTCAGGTGAAGGAAGAGTTTCTGGAGAAGGGAATGACCGGCCGTGTAATGGGCCGCTACAGGTCATATAAAATAATGAATAAAGTGGGGCGTGGTGGCGCACTCTTGTAATCCCAGAACTTGGGAGGCTGAGACAAGAGGATCACAGGTTCACAGCCAGCCTCAGCTACTTAGTGAGGCCCTCCACAACTTAGTGAAACTCTGTTTCAAAACAAAGAATAAAAAGAATAGGGCTGGGGGTGTAGCTTGGTGGTAGAATGCCCCTGGGTTCAATCCCCAGTACAGAAAAAAAAAAAAAAAAAAAGATAATGAATAGATCAATGGACTTAATTATTTTGCAATACTGGGAATTGAACCCAGGGGCATTCTACCTACGAGCTACAACCCCAGTCCTATTTTTTTATTCTTTATTTTGAAACAGGGCCTCACTAAGTAGCTGAGGCTGGCTGCAAACCGGGAGGCTGAGACAAGAGGATCACAGGTTCACAGCCAGCCTCAGCTACTTAGTGAGGCCCTCCACAACTTAGTGAAACTCTGTTTCAAAACAAAGAATAAAAAGAATAGGGCTAGGGGTGTAGCTTAGTGGTAGAATGCCCCTGGGTTCAATCCCCAGTACAGAAAAAAAAAAGATAATGAATAGATCAATGGACTTACTTTTTGGGGATTGAATCCAGGGGCATTCTACCTACGAGCTACACCCCCAGTCCTATTTTTTTATTCTTTATTTTGAAACAGGGCCTCACTAAGTAGCTGAGGCTGGCTGCAAACCGGGATCCTCTGGTCTCAGCCTCCCAAGTACTGGGATTACAAGTGTGTGCCACCACGCCTGGCTGAATCAATGGACTTAGCAATGTAGAGGTCACTGGTGACTTGACAAGCAGTTATATTTGGTTGACCAAAGAACTTAGCTCCTGGCAAGAAGTAATTTTGAATGCAATAAATTAATTTTAAGGTCCATTATGTCTGATAACTAATAATAGCCACAGTGTATGAACTATCACTAGATGACTCAGGTTGTGTCTTGTTTTGTTTTTGTGGTACTGGGAATTGAACCCAGGAGTGTTCTACCTCTGTGCTACACCCCCAGCTTTATTTATTTTTTTATTCTGAAACAGGGTCTCGCTAAGTTACTGCATGCTGGCCTCAAACCTGCAATCTTCTTGTCTCAGCCTACCAAGTACTAGGATAAGAGGCATGTGCCACTGCACCCAGCTAGGTTGTGTATCTTTTTTTTTTTTTTTTTTTTTTTTTTTGCGGTACTGGGGATTGAACTCAGGGGCATTCTACCTCCGAGCTATACCCCCAGCCCTATTTTTTATTCTTTATTTTGAAACAGGGTCTCACTAAGTTGCGGAGTGCCTCACTAGGTAGCTGAGGCTGGCGGAGAACCCGGATCCTCTGGTCTCAGCCTCCCAAATGCTGGGATTACAAGCGTGCACCACCATGCCCGGCTCCCAGCCCTATATTTTATTCTTTATTTTGAAACAGGGTCTCACTAAGTTGCGGAGTGCCTCACTAGGTAGCTGAGGCTGGCTGCGAACCCAGATCCTCTGGTCTCAGCCTCCCAAATGCTGGGATTACAAGCGTGCACCACCACACCCGGCTCTCATGTATCTTTTCTTGATATTTAAAATATGCTTTCCATATTTTGCTGTCCAAATAAATGTGAAGGTTCACCATTTAGTCAAGGGAAAGCAAGGCTCTGTAATAAACTGATTTGGCCAGAAGACATCACTCCTTACCTCTTTGCATTTCTTTTCTTTTCTTTTCTTTTTTTTTTTTTTTTTTTTTTTTTGTTTTTGGTT
>PVLC010024151.1:0-12500 GCA_004027655.1 Graphiurus murinus
CCTAACCCTAACCCTAACCCTAACCCTAACACGAAACCTAACCCTAACCCTAACCCTAACACTAAACCTAACCCTAATCCAAAACTAAACCCTAACCCTAACCCTAAAACTTACCCTAACCCTAACTGTAACCGTAACCCTAACCCTGACAGTAACCCTAAGAGTAACCCTAACCCAAACCCTAACCCTAACCCTTAACCTAACGCTAACCTAACCCGAACCGTAAACGTAACCCTAACCCTAACCCTTACCCTAACCTTAACCCTAATGCTAATCCTAACCCTTACTCTAACCCTAACCCTAAGAGTAACCCTAACCCTAAGCCAAACTCTAACCCTAACCCTATCCCTAACCCTAACACTAAACCTAACCCTAAAGCTAACCCTAACCCTAAACCTTACCCTAACCCTAACTGTAACCCTAACTATAAACTTAACCCTAACCCTAACCCTAAACCTAACCCTAACATTAACACTAACCCTGACCCTAAATCTAACCCTAACCCTAACCCTAACCCTAACCCTAACCCTAACCATAAACCTAACCCTAACCCTAATCCTAACCATAACCCTAACTCTAAACCTAACCCTAACCCTAAGTGTAACCCTAAACCTAACACTAACCCTAACTTTAATGCTATCTCCAAGCCTAACCCTAACCCTAACACTAACCCTAAACCTACAGCTAACCCTAATCCTACTTGTAACCATAACTGTAATCCTAACCCTAACCCTAACCAAAACCATAACGCTAACCCTAACCCTAAACCTAACCCTAACCCTAACTGTAACCCTGACCCTAACCCTAATCCTAAGTGTAACACTAACCCTAACTCTAACCCTAACCATAACCATAACCCTGACCCTAACCATAACCCTAACCCTAACACTAACCCTAACCCTAATCCTAACCCTATCACTAAATCTAACCCTAACCCAAATGCTAAACCTAAACCTAACTCTAACCCTAACCCTAACCCTAACTCTAAAATTAACCATAACCCTAACTGTAACCCTAAACCTAACCCTAACCATAACCCTAACACTAATCCTAACCCTCATACTAACCTCAATTCTAAACCTAACCCTAAACCTAACTGTAAACCTAACCCTAAACCTAACCATAATCCTAAACCTAACTTTAACCCTAACCCTAACCCTAACCCTAACCCTAACACTAAACCTAACCATAACCATAACCCTAACCGTAATCCTAACCCTAGCCTAACCCTAACCGAAACCCTAACACTAAACCTAACGCTAAACCTAACCCTTACTCTAACCCTAACCCTAACCCTAACCCTAAACCTTCCCTAAACCTAACCCTAACCCTAACAGTAACCCTAACCCTAACCCTAACTCTAACCCTAACCCTATCCCTAAACCTAACCCTAACCGTAACCGTAACCCTAACCCTAAACGTAACCCTAACCCTAACTCTAAACTTAACCCTAACCCTAACTGTAACCCTAACACTAACTGTAAGCCTAACACTAACCGTAACTGTAACTGTAAACTTAACCCTAACCCTAACCCTAACCGTAACCGTAACCCCGACCCTAACCCTAATGCTAACCCCAACTCTAACCATAACCCTAAAGCTAACTGTAAATCTAAACCTAACCCTAACTCTAAACCTAACCCTTACCCTAACCCTAAAACTAATCCTAACCCTCATACTAATCCCAATTCTAAACCTAACCCTAACCCTAACTGTAAACCTAACCCTAACCCGAACCATAACCCTAACCCTAACTTTAACCCTAACCCTAACACTAAACCTACCTCTAACCATAACCCTAACCGTAACCCTAACCCTATCTTAACCCTAACCCTAACGCTAACCTAACCCTACTCTAACCCTCACCCTAACCCTAAGAGAAACCCTAACCCTAAGCCTAACTCTAACCCTAATCCTAACCCTAACGCTAACCTAACCCTACTCTAACCCTAACCCTAGCCCTAAGAGTAACCCTAACCCTAAGCCTAACTCTAACCCTAACCCTAACCCTAACTTTAACCCTAACCCTAACACTAACACTAACACTAATGCTAACCCTAACCCTAACCCTAACCCTAAACCTAACCCTAACCCTAACCCTAACCCGAACCCTAACCATAACCATAACGCTACCCCTAACCCTAACCCTAACCCTAACCCTAACCCTAACCTAACCCTAACGCTACCCCTAACAGTAAACGTAACCCTAACCCTCATCCTTACCCTAACCCTAACCCTAACCCTAACAGTAAACCTAACCCTAAGCCTAACTCTAACCCTAACCATATACCTAACCCTAATCCTAAACCTAAACCTAAACCTAACCCTAACCCTAAACCTAACCCTAACCCTTACCCTAAGCCTAACCGTAACCCTAACTATAAACTTAACCCTAAACCTAACTCTAACCCTAACCCTAACCCTAACCCTACACCTAACCCTAATGCTATCTCCAACCCTAACCCTAACCCTAACCCTAAACCTAAACCTAACCCAAACCCTACTCCTAACCATAACTGTAACCCTAACCCTACCCCTAACCCTAAGCTATCCCTAACCCTAAACCTAAACCTACCCATAAACCGAACGCTAACCTCAACCCTAACCGAAACCCTAACGCTAACCCTAATCCTAACCCTATCCCTAACCCTAACCTTAACCCTAACCCTAACACTAAACCTAACCCTAAACCAAACACTAAACCTAACCCTCACCCTAACCCTAACCCTAACCGTAACCCTAACCCTAGCCCTAATGCTATCCCTAACCCAAAAACTAAGCCTAACCCTAACCCCAACCGAAACCCTAACCCTAACACTAACCATAACCTAACTCAAACTCTAATATTAACTCTAACACTAACCCTGTCCCCGGCCCGAACTCTAACACTAAGCCTAACTGGAACCCTAACCAATTCGAATCAAAACCTAAACCGAACCCTGTTTTCCTTTACTCTAACTCTAACCCTAAACCTAGCCCTAACCCTAAACGTAACAGTAACCCTAAACCTAACACTAGCCCTAACCCTAACCGTAACACTAACCCTAAACCTAACACTTACCGTAACCCTAACCCTAAACCAAACCCTAACAATAACTCTAACCCTAACCCTAACCCTAACCCAAAACCTAACCCTAACCCAAATCCTACCTGTAACGCTAACCCTAAACCTAACCCTAACTGTAACCTTAACCCTAACCCTACCCCTATCCCTAACCCTAACACTAAGTGTAACCGTAACCCTAAACCTAACCCTAACTCTAACAGTAACCCTACCCCTACCCCTACCCCTAACCCTAACGCTAACCCTAATTCTAACCGTAACCCTAACCCTACCCCTAACCCTAACGCTAACCCTAACCCTAAACCTAACCCTAATGTATCTCGAACCCTAACCCTAACAATAACCCTAACCCTAACACTAAACCTAACCCTAATGCAAACGCTAAACCTAACCTTAACCCTAACCCTAATCGTAACCCTAACCCTAACACTAGCCCTAACACTAACCGTAACGCTAACCCTAAACCTAATCCTAACCGTAACCCTATCCCTAAATGAAAACCTAACAATAACTCTAACCCTAACCCTAACCCGAACCCTAAATGTAACCCTAACCCTAACCCTAACTGTAACCCTACCCTAACCATACCCCTATCCCTAACCCTAACACTAAGTGTAACCGTAAACCTAACCCTAAACCTAACCCTAACCGTAACCCTAATAATAAGCGTAACCCTAACACTAAAACTACCCTATGCCTAAACCTTAAGCTATCCCTAACCCTAACCCGAAACCTAACCCGAAACCTAACACGAAACATAACTCTTACCGTAACCCTAACCTGAAACCTAAACCTAACCCTAACCCTAACTGTACCCTAACCCTAATCCTAACCCTAACCCTAACCCTAACCCTAACCCTAACCCTTACCTGAATCCTAACCCTAACCCTAACACTAACTGTACCCTAACCCTAACCCTAACCCTATCCCTAACCCTAACCCTAAACCTAATCCTACCCGTAATTCCAACCCTAACCCTAAAGCTATCCCTAACCATAACCCTAAACCTAACCCAAACCAAACGCTAAGCCTAACCCTAACCATAACCATAACCCTAAACCTAACACTTACCGTAACTGTAACCCTAACCCTAACCCTAAACCTAACCCTAACCCTAAGCCTAACCCTAACCCTAACCCTAAATGTAACCCTAAACCTAACACTAAACATAACCCTAGCCGTAGCCCTATCCCTATCCCTAACCCTAAACCTAAACCTAAACCTAAACCTAACCCTAACCCTAACCGTAACCCTAACCATAAAGCTAACCCTAACACTAACCCTAACCCTAACTCGAATCCTAACCCTAACCCTTACTGTAACCCTAACCCTAACCCTAACACTAAACGTAACCCTAATCCTAACCCTAAACCTAACAGTAAACCTAACACAAAACCTAACCATAACCCTAACCCTAATATCTAACCCTAACCCTAACCGAAGCGTAACCCTAACCCTAAACCTAGCGTAACCCTAACCCTAATCCTAACAGTAACCCTAACCCTAACCCTAAAACTAAGCCTAAGCATAACCCTAACCATAACCCTAACCCTAATCATAACAGTAACATTAACCCTAACCCTAACCCTAACCCTAACCCTAAACCTAATCCTAACTGTAATCCCAACCCTAACCCTAACCCTAACCCTAAAGCTATCCCTAACCATAACCCTAAACCTAACCCTAACCAAACGCTAACCCTAACCCTAACCATAATCATAACCCCAAACCTAACACTAACCTTAACTGTAACCCTATCCCTAAACCTAACCCTAACCCTAAAGCAATACCTAAACATAACCCTAAAGCTAACCCTAACCCTAACCATAACCATAACCCTTAACCTAACACTAACCGTAACTGTAACCCTAATCCTAAACCTAACCCTAACCCTAACCCTAAACCTAATGCTAACCCTAACCCTAACCCTAAACCTAATGCTATTTCCAAACATAACCCTAACACTAATCATAACCCTAACCCTCTCCTATCCCTAACACTAACCCTAACCCTAATCCGAACCCTAAAAGTAACAGTAACCCTAACCCTAACCCTAACCCTAACCCTAATCCTAACCCTAACCCTAATCCTAACCCTAACCCTAATCCTAACCCTAACCCTAATCTTAACCCTAACCCTAACCCTAACAGTAACCCTAACCCTAACCTTAAACCTAACCCTAACCTAACCTTAACTGTAATCCTAACCCTAACAGTAACCGTAACCCTAACACTAACCTTAAACCTAACCCTAACCCTAACTGTAACCCTAACCCTAACACTAACCCTAACCCCAACCCTAACTGTAACCCTAAACTGAACCCTAATTTTAACCATAACCATAACCCTGACCCTAATCCTAACCCTAACTGTAACCCTATCCTAACCCAAAGCCTAACCCTAAACCTAACCCTAAGCCTAGCCCTAACCCTAACCCTAATTGTAACCCTAACCCTAACCCTAAACATAACCCTAACCGTAACCCTATTCCTAACCCTAACCCTAAACCTAAACCTAAACCTAACCCTAACCCTAACCGTAACCCTAACCGTAAAGCTAACCCTAACACTAACCCTAACCCTAACCCTAATGTAATCCCTAAACCTAGAACTAAGCCTAAGCATAACCCTAATCCTAAACCTAACCCTAACGCTAACCCTAACCCTAAATTTAACCCTAACCCTAAACCTAAACCTAACCCTAACCGTAACCCTAACCTGAACCAACCCTAACCCTACCTCTAACTGTACCCTAAACCTAACCCTAACCCTAACCTGAATCCTAACCCTAAACCTAACCCAAACTGTACCCTAACCCTAACCCTAAACCTAAACCTAACCCTAACCATAACACTATCCCTAAACCTAACCCTAACCATAACCGTAACCCTAACTCTAAACCTAACCATAACCCAAACCCTAACCAAACCGTAACCCTAACCCTTATCTTACCTCAAACCCTAAACCTAAGCCTAACACTAACTCTAACCCTAACCCTAATCAAAGCCTAAACCTAACCCTAACCCTAACCCTAAACCTATCTGTACCCTAACCCTAACCCTAACCCTAAACCTAAACTACTCCTAACCGCAATCCCAACCCTAACCCTCATCCTAACCCTAAAGATATCCCTAACCATAACTCTAAACCTAACGCTTACCAAACGGTAACCCTAACCCTAACCCTAACCATAACCCTAAACCTAACACTAACCGTTACTGTAACCCTATCCCTAAACCTATCCCTAACCCTAAAGCTATCCCTAATCATAACCCTAAAGCTAACCCTAACCCAAACACTAACCCTAACCCTAACCATAAACATAACCCTAACCCTAAAACTAACCGTAACTGTAACCCAACCCTAAACCTAACCCTAACCCTAACCCTAATGCTAACCCCAACCAAAACCATAACCATAACTCTAACCCTAACCCTAACTGTAACCCTAACCCTAACCCTAACCCTAACCCTAATGCTATTTCCAACCCTAACCCTAACCCTAAACGTAAACCTAATCCTAACCCTAACCCTAACACTAACCCTAACCCTAATCCGAACCCTAAACCTAACACTAACCCTAACTGTAACCCTATCCCTAAACCTATCCCTAACCCTAAAGCTATCCCTAACCATAACCCTAAAGCTAACCCTAACCCAAACACTAACCCTAACCCTAACCATAACCATAACCCTAACCCTAAAACTAACCGTAACTGTAACCCAACCCTAAACCTAACCCTAACCCTAACCCTAATGCTAACCCCAACCAAAACCATAACCATAACTCTAACCCTAACCCTAACTGTAACCCTAACCCTAACCCTAACGCTATTTCCAACCCTAACCCTAACCCTAAACGATCCTAACCCTAACCCTAACACTAACCCTAACCCTAATCCGAACCCTAAACCTAACAGTAAATCTAACCCAAAACCTAACCCAAACCCTAATCCTAACCGTAACACTAACCCTAACCCTAATCCTAACCCTAACCCTATTCCTAAGTGTAACCCTAACACTAACCCTAACCTTAACCCTAACCCTAACACTAACCCTAACCCTAACCTTAAACCTAACCCTAACGTAACCTTAACTGTAACCCTAACCCTAGCAGTAACTGTAACCCTAACACTAACCTTAAACCTAACACTAACCCTAACTGTAACCCTAACCCTAACCCAAAGCCTAACCCTAACTCTAAGCCTAACCCTAACCCTAACCCTAAACATAACCCTAAAAGTAGCCCTATGCCTAACCCTAACCCTAACCCTAAACCTAAACCTAACCCTAACCCTAATGTAACCCTAACCGTAAAGCTAACCGTAACACTAACCCTAACCCTGACTCTAATCCTAACCCTAACCCTAACTGTAACCCTAACCCTAACCCTAACCCTAAACCTAACCCTAACCCTAACACTAAAGCTATCCCTAATCATAACCCTAAACCTAACCCTAACCAAATGCTAAACCTAACCTTAACCATAAGCATAACCCTAAACCTAAAACTAACCGTAACTGTAACCCTAACCCTAAACCTAACCCTAACCCTAAAGGTATCCCTAACCATAACCCTAAAGGTAACCCTAACCCTAACCATAACCATAACCCTAACCCTAACACTAACTGTAACAGTACCCTAACCCTAAACGTAACAACCCTAACCCTAACCCTAACGCTACCCCTAACCAAATCCATAACCATAACTCTAACCCTAACCCTAACTGTAACCCTAACCCTAACCCTAAACCTAATGCTATTTCCAATGCTAACCCTAACACTAATCGTAACCCTAAGCCTCTCCTATCCCTAACACTAACCCTAACCCTAATCTGAACCCTGAAACTAACAGTAAACCTAACCCAAAACTTAACCCTAACCCTAATCCTAACCGTAACCCTAACCCTAACCCTAATCCTAACCCTAAACTAATCCTAACAGTAACCCTAACCCTAACCCTAACACTAACCCCAACCTTAACCTTAACCCTAACAGTAACCCTAACCCTAACCCTAAACATAAACCTAACCCTAACCTAACCTTAACTGTAATCCTAACCCTAACAGTAACCGTAACCCTAACACTAACCTTAAACCTAACCCTAACCCTAACTATAACCCTAACCCTGACACTAACCCTAAGAGTAACCCTAACCCAAACCCTAACCCTAACCCTTAACCTAACGCTAACCTAACCCTAACGCTAACCCTAACTGTAAATGTAACCCTAACCCTAACCCTTACCCTAACCCTAACCCTAAGCCTAACCCTAACCCTAACCCTAACTGTAACCCTAACCCTAACCCTAAACATAACCCTAACCGTAACCCTATCCCTAACCCTAACCCTAAACCTAAACCTAACTCTAACCCTAACCGTAACCCTAACCGTAAAGCTAACCCTAACACTAACCCTAACCCTAACCCTAATGTAATCCCTAAACCTAGAACTAAGCCTAAGCATAACCCTAATCCTAAACCTAACCCTAACGCTAACCCTAACCCTAAACTTAACACTAACCCTAACCCTAAACCTAACCCTAACCGCAACCCTAAACTTAACCGTAACCCTAACACTAATCCTACTCCTACGCCTAAACCTAAAGCTATCCCTAACACTAACCCGAAACCTAACACGAAACCTAACCCTTACCATAACCCTAACCTGAAACCTAACCTAACCCTAACCCTAACTGTACCCTAACCCTAACCTTAACCCTAACCCTAACCCTAACCCTAGCGTAACCCTAACCCTAACCCTAACCCTAACCCTAGCGTAATCCTAACCCTAACCCTAACCCTAACCCTAACCCTAAACCTAACCCTAACCCTAACACTATCCCTAAACCTAACCCTAACCGTAACCCTAACCCTAACTCTAAACCTAACCGTAACCCTAACCTTAACCTAACCGTAACGCTAACCCTTATCCTATCCCTAACCCTAAACCTAAAGGTATCCCAAACCCTGACCCTAAACCTAAGCCTAACACTAACTCTAACCCTAACCCTAATCAAAGCCTAACCCTAACCCTAACCCTAACCCTAAACCTAAACCTAAGCATAACCCTAACCCTAACCCTAACCCTAATCAAAGCCAAACCCTAACCCTAAACCTAAACCTAACCCTAACCCTAACCCTAACCCTAACCCTAAACCTATGTGTAACCCTAACCCTAACCCTAACCCTAACCCTATCCCTAACCCTAACCCTAAACTATCTGTACCCTAAACTACTCCTAACTGTAATCCCAACCCTAACCCTCACCCTAACGATAAAGATATCCCTAACCATAACCCTAAACCTAACCCTAACCAAACGGTAACCCTAACCCTAACCCTAAACATAACCCTAACCCTAACACTAACCGTAACTGGAACCCTAACCCTAAACCTAACCCTAACCCTAAAGCTATCCCTAACCATAACCCTAAAGCTAACCCTAACCCAAACGCTAACCCTAACCCTAACCATAAACATAACATTAACCCTAACACTAACCATAACTGTAACTCTAACCCTAAACCTAAACCTAACCATAACCCTAACACTAACGCTAACCCTAACCAAAACTATAACCATAACTCTAACCCTAACCCTAACTGTAACCCTAATAGTAACCCTAACCCTAATGCTATTTCCAACCTTAACCCTAACACTAATCGTAACCCTAACCCTAACCATAACCCTAACACTAACCCTAACCCTAATCCGAACCCTAAACCTAACAGTAAACCTAACCCAAAACCTAACCCTAACCCTAATCCTAACCGTAACCCTAACCCTAACCCTAATCCTAACCCTAACCCGAATCCTAAAAGTAAACCTAACCCTAACCATAACTATAACCCTAACCTTAACCCTAACCATAACTGTAACCCTAACCCTAATCCTAACCCTAAACATAACCCTAACCTAACCATAACTGTAAACCTAACCCTAACCCTAACCCTAACCTGAAACCTAACCCTTACCCTAACCCTAACCCTAACCCTAACCCTAAACCTAACCCTAACCCTAACCCTAACTGTACCCTAACCCTAACCCTAACCCTAAACCTAACCCTAACCCTATGCCTAACCCTAACCCTAACCGTAACCCTAACCATAACTCTAAACCTAACCGTAACCCTAACCCTAATCCTACCTCTAACCATAAACATAAAGGTATCCCTAACCCTAACCCTAAACCTAAAAGTATCCCTAACCCTAACCCTAAACCTAAGCCTAACCCTAACCCTAACCCTAATCAAAGCCTAACCCTAACCCTAAACCTATCTGTACCCTAACCCTAAACCTAACAGTAACCCTAAACCAAATCCTAACTATAATCCCAACACTAACCCTCACCCTAACCCTAAAGCTATCCCTAACCATAACCCTAAACCTAACCCTTACCAAATGCTAACCCTTACCCTAACCATAACCCTAAACCTAACAGTAACCGTAACTGTAACCGTAACCCTAAACCCAACCCTAACTCTAAAGCTATTCCTAACCATAACCCTAAAGGTAACCCTAACCCAAAAGCTAACCCTAACCCTAACCATAACCATAACCCTAACCCTAACACTAACCATAACTTTAACCCTAACCATAAACCTAACCCTAACCCTAACGCTAACACTAACCAAAACCATAACCATAACTCTAACCCTAACCCTAACTGTAACCCTAACCCTAACCCTAAACCTAACCCTAACCAAACGCTAGACCTTACCCTGACCATAACCCTAAACCTAACACTAACCGTAACTGTAACCCTAACCCTAAACCTAACCCTAACCCTAAAGCAATTCCTAACCATAACCCTAAAGGTAACCCTAACCCAAACGCTAACCCTAACCCTAACCCTAACCATAACCCTAACCTAACACTAAACATAACTTTAACGCTAACCATAAACCTAACCCTAACCCTAACGCTAACCCTAACCAAAACCATAACCATAACTCTAACCCTAACCCTAAATGTAACGCTAACCCTAACCCTAAACCTAATGCTATTTCCAAACCTAACCCTAACCCTAATCGTAACCCTAACCCTAACACTAACCCTAACCCTAATCCGAACCCTAAACCTAACAGTAAAGCTAACCCCAAACTTAACCCTAACCCTAATCCTAACCGTAACCCTAACCCTAACCCTAATCCTAACAGTAACCCTAAGACTAACCCTAACACTAACCTTAACCTTAACCCTAACCTTAACAGTAACCCTAACCCTAAACCTAACCTTAAATCTAACCCTAACCTAACCTTAACTGTAACCGTAACCCTAACACGAATCTTAAACCTAACCCTAACCCTAAATGTAACCCTAACCCTAACAATAACCCTAACTCTAACCCTACTGTAACCCTAACCCTAATCCTAATCTTAACCATAGCCATAACCCTGACCCTAATTCTAACCCTAACTGTAACCCTAATCCTAACCCAAAGCCTAACCCTAACCCTAACCCTAAGCCTAACCCTAACCCTAACCCTAAATGTAACCCTAACCCTAACCCTAAACATAACTCTAACCGTAACCGTAACCCTAACCGTAAAGCTAACCCTAACACTAACCCAAATCCTAAACCTAATGTAATTCCTAAACCTAAAACTAACCCTAAACATAACCCTAATCCTAAACCTAACCATAACGCTAACGCTAACTCTAAACCTAACCCTAACCCTAACCCTAAACCTAACCCTAACCGTAACCCTAATCCTAACTGTAACCCTAACACTAATCCTACCCCTACACCTAAACCTAAAGCTATCCCTAACCCTAACCCGAATCCTACCACAAAACCTAACCCTTACCGTAACCCTAACCTGAAACCAAACCTAACCCTAACCCTAACTGTACCCTAACCTGAACCCTAACCCTAACCGTAACCCTAACCTGAATCCTAACCCTAACCCTAACCCTACCGGTACACTAACCCTAACCCTAACCCTAACCCTAACCCTAACCCTATCTCTAACTCTAACCCTAACCCTAACCCTATCCCTAACTCTAACCCTAACCCTAACCCTAACCCTAACCTGAAACCTAACCCTAACCTAACTCTAACTGTACCCTAACCCTAACCCTAACCCTAACCCTAAACCTAACCCTAAACCTAACCCTATCCCTAATCCTAACCCTAACTGTAACCCTAACTCTAACCCTAACAGTAACCCTAAACCTAACTCTAACCCTAACCGTAACCCTCACCCTTACCCTAACCCTAACCCTAACCCTAATGTTATCCCTAACCCTAAAACTAAGCCTAAGCATAACCCTAAACCTAAAACTAACCCTAACGCTAACCCTAACCCTAAACCTAACCCTAACCCTAAACCTAACCCCTAACCGTAACCCTAATCCTAACTGTAACCCTAACACTAATCCTACCCCCATGCCTAAACCTAAAGCTATCCCTAACTCTAATCATAAACCTAACACGAAA
>PVLC010024152.1:0-24965 GCA_004027655.1 Graphiurus murinus
GCCGGGCGTGGTGGCGCACGCTTGTAATCCCAGCATTCGGGAGGCTGAGACCAGAGGATCCGGGTTCGCGGCCAGCCTCAGCTACCTAGTGAGGCACTCCACAACTTAGTGAGACTCGGTTTCAAAATAAAGAATAAAAAATAGGGCTGGGGGTATAGCTCGGAGGTAGAATGCCCCTGAGTTCAATCCCCAGTACCGAAAAAAAAATAAATAAATAAAGAATAAAAAATAGGGCTGGGGGTGTAAGTAAGAGGTAGAATGTCCCCGGGTTCAATCCCTAGTACCACAAAAAAAAAAAAAAAAAAAAAAAAAAAAGAGAGGAAGGGGTGGGGGAGAGAAAGAAGAAAAGAAAATTGGGGCTAGGGGTATAGCTTGGAGGTAGAATGCCTCTGGATTCAATCCCCAGTGCCACACAAAAGAAAAATAAAAGTAAAAAAAAAAATCAATTATGAATGCTTTCTACCCTGAGAGAGAGATTATATATGAACAATGGTTAAATGCTGGTATTATAGCTAGACTTGTCTTTGATCGTGAAAACTACACAGCCAGTCCCCACCTGTACTAGTTTTTCTATTGCTGCTATAACAAATTATAATGAACTTTGTGACTTAAAGCCACAAAATACAAATACATTGTCTTATTGTTCTGTAACTCAGAGGTCTGACATCCATCCCATTGGGCTAAAACCTAGGCAGCAGCAGGGCCACCATAGTCCCTTCTGGAGACTGTAGGGGAAAGTCGCCAGATGACTTTTCCATATTCCAGAGGCTCTTGTCTTTTTTTTTTTTCCATCTTCAAAGCCAAAACAAAAGCATCCCCCTGATACTGCTTGCATTTCTTTTCCGTTTCTCTGACTGCCTTTTGCCCCTACCATTCACTTTTAAAACTCTTGTGAACTGGGTGTGGTGGCACATGCCTGTAACTCCAGTACTTGGAAAGCTGAGACAAGAGGATCACCAGGTTCAAGGTCAGCCTCAGAAACATAGAGAGACTCTCAGCAACCTAGCGATACCCTGTTTCAAAAATTTAAAAAATTAGAGCCGGGCGTGGTGGCGCACGCTTGTAATCCGAGCATTCGGGAGGCTGAGACCTGAGGATCCGGGTTCTTGGCCAGCCTCAGCTACTTAGTGAGGCACTCCACAACTTAGTGAGACCCGGTTTCAAAATAAAGAATAAAAAATAGGGCTGGGGGTATAGCTCAGAGGTAGAATGCCCCTGAGTTCAATCCCCAGTACCACCACCAATAATATAATAATAATAATAATAATAATAATAATAATAATAATCCTAGCCTGCATCTTACCGCAAAAAAACCTGTGAAATTAATTTTCATATTTTTACATAGTGCTGTATATCCAAAATATTGTTATTTCCATATGTAGTCAATATAAAAACTTTATCAAGGAGCTATTTTTCAGTCTTTTGTTCATATCATGAATTTCATACAATATATCTCAGTTCACACTAGTCATATTTCAAGTGCTCAATAAACACACGTGGCTCATGGCTTCCTGTTGGACAGCACAGTTGTAGACCCCAGAATCCTCCAGCCAAAATGCTATTATTCAACAACTTGTAATAATCAACTAGTGTGTGTGTGTGTGTGTGTGTGTGTGTGTGTGTGTTACTGAGTATTGAACCCAGGGCATTCTACCTCTGAGCTTATTTTTATGTTTTGTTTTTTGTTTGTTTGTTTTTGGGGGGTTTTTTTTGGTTTTTTTGTGGTACTGGGGATTGAACTCAGGGGCATTCTACCTCCAAGCTATACCCACAGCCCTATTTTTTATTCTTTATTTTGAAACCGAGTCTCACTAAGTTGCAGAGTGCCTCACTAAGTAGCTGAGGCTGGCCGAGAACCCGGATCCTCAGGTCTCAGCCTCCCGAATGCTGAGATTACAAGCGTGTGCCACCATGCCCGGCTTTTATTTTTATGTTTTTGAAACAGGGTTTCACTAGTTGCTGAGAGTCTCACTACTTGGTGATGTTATCCTTGAACCTGCAACCTCCTGTCTCAGCCTCCCAAGTGCTGGGATTATAGATGTGCACCACCACACTCAGCTATAATCAACTATTTTATTATTGGAGTTTGTCAAGGATTATGCTAATACCAGTTAAATTGCATGAATTTAAATATACATGCAAAAATAAATATTTGTATATATAGTATATGCACATATATAGTATTTTATATCAGGTATGTCATTAGTTCCAATATGTAAGAAAGAAAATGAGAATTTAAGCAATATTATGATTAGACACTAGAATAAGCCATAATTCTATTTATTTATTTATTTACTTGTTTACTTATTTATGGTACAGGGATCAAACCCAGAGCCTCCCACATGCCAGGCATTCTACCTCTGAGCTACACCCCCATCCCTATTTTATTTTCATTTTGAGACAGGGTCTCACTAGGCTGATGAGTCTCATTACTTGCTGAGGCTGTCCTCGAACCTGCAATCCTCCTGTCTCAGCCTTTGTAAGTAGTAGGATTACAAGTATGTGCCACCGCACCCAGCTAGAAAGTGATTTTAAAACCCAATTATAGCCAGGCATGGTGGTACACACTTGTAATCCCAGTACTTGAGAGGCTGAGACCAGAGGATCTGAGTTCGTGGCCAACCTCAGCTACTTAGTGAGGGTCTCCGCAACTTAGTGAGACCCTGTTTCAAAATAGAGAATAAAAAATAGGACTGGGGTTGTAGCTTGGAGGTAGAATGCCCCTGGGTTCAATTCCCTGTACCACACACACACACAAAAGAAACAATTCTATCTCACCAATATATTTGAATCTTTTTCAATTAAAAGCTAGGTAAGTAGTCACAAGTAAATACTGAAAGTTTGGGAATTACTAATTGACTGGTGAGAACATCAGAAAAATGAGGTCTTTATAGCAGGACATGATGGCTTCAATGTGTTCCTTCAAATTTATTATAGATAATGTCTTTATGACATATCTTATTTTTGAAGAAAATCCCAAAGATAGATCACCGACAGAATTTTCCACAAAATATTATAGTTTGTCTTACCATCCAAAGACAGATTTGTATTTAGGAAAGCATTTGTCATCAGCGTAACTTCAGAAAATGATAGAGAGATACAGAACCAAGAGTAATTTCACTTTAAAAGCAACAAAAATGACAAAGTGGAGTCTAGTCTGCAGCTTTGAATATTTGTGCAAAAGCATATGAATTCCAAGCCGGGCGTGGCGGCAAGCCGGGCGTGGTGGCGAAGGCTTGTAATCCCAGCATTTGGGAGGCTGAGACCCGGGTTCGCGGCCAGCCTCAGCTACCTAGTGAGGCACTCTGCAACTTAGTGAGACTGGGTTTCAAAATAAAGAATAAGAAATAGGGATGGGGGTGTAGCTCGGAGGTAAAATGCCCCTGAGTTCAATCCCCAATACTGCAAAAAAAAAAAAAAAAAAAAAGCATATGAATTCCAGCAAGATGATATATCTCACATATAGTCATATGCAATCACTCACAAAGGTTAGTTCTTTTGGCACAAGTAACAAAAATCAGCATTGCAGTAAGATGGCCCAAAACAATGTGTGTGTGTGTGTGTGTGGTACTGGCAATTGAACCTAGAGGCATTCTACCTCTGAACTACACCCCCAGCCCTATTTTAATTTTTATTTGGAAACAGGGTCTCACTAAGTTGCAGAGGGTCTCGCTAAGTTGCTGAGGCTGTCCTCGACCCTGCAATCTTCCTGTCTCAGACTCCCAAATCCTGGAATTATAAATGTGTGCCACCGTGCCAGGCTTATAAAACAATTTTCCAGTTTCACATTTCTGCTCCAGGCAAGCCATCTATGTTTAGGCAGAAGGTTTTAGCCCACTCAATATTGAACCAATCTTATATCACATATCATATATATATATATCAAGAGAGAGATATCACATATATATTTATATGTTTTATATTTAAAAGTATAATTTAATATATATTTATTTATTTATTTATTTTATTTTTTTTTTTTTGCGGTACTGGGGATTGAACTCAGAGGCGTTCTACCTTCTACACCCCCAGTCCTATTTTTTTATTCTTTATTTTGAAACCGGGTCTCACTAAGTTTCGGAGTGCCTCACTAAGCAGCTGAGGCTGGCCGTGAACCCGGATCCTCTGGTCTCAGCCTCCCAAATGCTGGGATTACAAGCCTGGGCCACCACGCCCGGCTCATATTTAAATATTATATATATGGGAGGAGAGAGAAAGAGAGAGAGGATTGAACCCAGGAGCACTCTACCACTGAGGTGAACCCCCAGCCCTTTATTTATTTATTAATTTACAGTGTCTCCCTGAGTTGCCAAGGCTGGCCACATACTATGACCCTCCTGCCTCGGCTTCCCAATCACTGGAAGATGAGTACCATTCTGTCCTGCTTTTCATCAATTTTTATTCCAGATGAATTAACTCAACTCCTTTGTTTTTGTTTGTTTGTTTTTTTGGTGCTAAGGAGTAAACTCAAGGGCATTCTACCTCTGAGCTACACCTCCAGCCCTATTTTATTTTATTTATTTATTTGTTTATTTATTTATGTATTTTGAAACAGGGCCTCACTAAGTTGCTAAGGCTGGCCTTGAACCTGCAAGCCTCCCAAGTACTGGAATTACAAGCATGCACCACCATACCCAGCTGCATTCTTTTTTGGTTGTTGTTTGTTTGTTTGTTTGCTTGTTTTGGGGGGTTTTGTTTGTTTGTTTTTTTGTTTTGTTTTTGGGTTTTTTTTTTGTTTTTTTTTTTTTTGCAGTACTGGGGATTGAACTCAGGGGCATTCTACCTTTGAGCTATACCCCCAGCCCTATTTTTTATTCTTTATTTTGAAACCGGGTCTCACTAAGTTGTGGAGTGCTTCACTAGGTAGCTGAGGCTGGCCTCGAACCCAGATCCTCGGGTCTCAGCCTCCCAAACGCTGGGATTACAAGCATGCGCCACCATGCCCGGTCCCAGCCCTATTTTTTATTCTTTATTTTGAAACAAGTTCTCACTAAGTTGCAGAGGGTCTCACTGAGTAGCTGAGGCTGGCCGAGAACCCAGATCATCCGGTCTCAGCCTCCCAAGTACTGGGATTACAAGTGTGCGCCACCACGCCCAGCTGGCATTCTTTGTTTTAATACAGGAATTTGATTTCTTCTCCTGGCTATACCATTTAGTAAAAACAAAATTTGCTAATTTTTTAAATTAGCTTTATTCAGCAGCCAGCAGATGGAGTTGTTGAAAAATGTTGACATTACTTTCTGTGTGTGTGTGTGTGTGTGTGTGTGTGTGTGTGTGTGTGTGTGTGTGTTACTGGGAATTGAACCCAGGGGCATTCTACCTCCAAGCTACACCCTTAGCCCTATTTTATATTCTTTATTTTGAAACAGGGTCTCACTAAGCTGTGGAGGGCCTCACTAAGTAGCTGGGGCTGGCCAAGAACCTGCAATCTTCTTCTCAGCCTCCTAAGTACTGGGATTACAAGCATGTACCACCACGCCCAGATGACATTACTTTTTTTTTTTGCGGTACCGGGGATTGAACTCAGGGGCATTCTACCTCCGAGCTACACCCCCAGCCCTATTTTTTATTCTTTATTTTGAAAACGAGTCTCACTAAGTCGAGGAGTGCCTCACTAGGTAGCTGAGGCTGGCCGCGAACCCGGATCCTCCGGTCTCACCCTCCTGATTGCTGGGATTACAAGCGTGCGCCACCATGCTCGGCTTGACATTACTTTTAAAAACAAATCTTTTTTTCAGAAATAAAACCATCTAAGTGGTACATTTTAATTTTTTTCTGTGAAAATAATATTCTCATTATGGAAAAATCTGAGTCGGATGTGGTGGGGCACAACTGTAATCCCAGTATTTGGGAGACTGAGACAGGAGGATTGCAGATTCGAAGCCAGTCTCAGCAATTTAGCGAGAAACTGTTTCAAAACAAAAAATAAAATAGGGGTAGGGCTAAGCTCAGAGGTAGAACCCCCCCTGGGCTCAATCCCCAGTACTACAAGAAATTAGTTTTAAGTAAAATATCATTAATAACTTTCAGGTGAGGGGCCGGCGTGGTGGTGCACGCTTGTAATCCCAGCATTCAGGAGGCTGAGACCGGAGGATCTGGGTTCGAGGCCAGCCTCAGCTATCTAGTGAGGCCCTCCGCAACTTAGCGAGACCCGGTTTCAAAATAAAGAATACAAAATAGGGCTGGGGGTATAGCTCAAAGGTAGAATGCCCCTGAGTTCAATCCCCAGTACTGCAAAAAAAAAAAAAAAACCAAAAAAACTTTCAGGTGAATAAATACATATCCACATCATTATTTTCTTTCTTTCTTTTTTTTTTTTTGCGGTACCAGGGATTGAACTCAGAGGCATTCTACCTCCGAGCTACATCCCCACCCCTATTTTTTTATTCTTTATTTTGAAACCAGGTCTCGCTAAGTTGCGGAGTGCCTCACTAGGTAGCTGAGGCTAGCCGCGAACCCGGATCCTCTGATCTCAGCCTCCTGAATGCTGGGATTACAAGCGTGTGCCACCACGCCCGGCTCCACATCATTATTTTCAACAGCTAGATAATACTATTCCATTATGTAGCTATACCATGATTTATTTAATGAACCCCTGTTGTTGAATGGTTGAATAATGAATTATAACACATAAAATATATTTAAATTCATGCATTAATACTGTATTTCATTTTATTTTTAAAATTTATGTTTGTATTTGTGCTGCACTGGAGATTGAATCCAGAGGCACTCTACCCCCAAGCTAGACCCCTAGCCAGATTTCATTTCTTATTTGGAAAGTGTCTCACTAGGTTGTTGAGAGTCTTGCTAAGTTGCCAGGGCTGGCTTTGAAACTGCGATCCTCCTATCTCAGCCTCCCAAGTAATGAGATTACAAGCGTCTGCTGCCACGCTGGCTCTTAATACTGCATTTTATTTATTTATTTATTTATTTATTTATTTATTTATTTATTTATTTTATTTATTAGTACTGGAGATCGAATCCAGGGGCATTCTACCTCTGAGCTACACCATTAGTCCTATATTTTAATTTTTATTTTGAACCAGGGTCTCACTCAATTGATGAGATACTTGCTAAGACTGTCCTCGAACCTGCAATCCTCCTGTCTCAGCCTCCCAAGTACTGGGATTATAAGCATGCACCACCACACCTGGCTTGAGAACTTGTTTTAAAATAAAAAATAACATAGGGCTGGCGGCAAAGCTCAGAGGTAGAACGTCCCCTGGGTTCAATCTCTAGTACACCCCTCCCTGCCAAACACACAAAGAAACTGTAGCTGGGGGGAATGGTACACTCTTGTAACCCTAGCAACTCTGGAGGCTGAGGCAGAATCAGACAGAGAGCCAGGCCTGGTGTTGCACACCTGCAATCCCAGTACTTGGGAAGCTGAGAGAGGAGAATCACAGGTTGGAGGCCAGCCTCAGCAACTTAATGAGACCCTGCTTAGATAGATAGATAGATAGATAGATAGATAGATAGATAGATAGATAGATAGATAGGTAGATAGATAGATGGGAAGGTAGAATGCTCCTAGGTTCAATCCCCAGTACCACAAAAAAAAAAAAAGATAGATAGAGAAATCAATAGAATAGAAAACAGATTTCAAAAAGGGCCCATATGGCCTATCGCCATGGCATACACCTGTAATCTCAATATTTGGGAAGCTGAGACAATAGGATCACAGCCCTCCGCAACTTAGAGAGACCCTGCTTCAAAAATAAAATAACATGCCGGGCATGGTGGTGCATGCTTGTAATCCCAGCATTTGGGAGGTTGAGACCAGAGGATCCGGGTTCGCGGCCAGTCTCAGCTACCTAGTGAGGCACTCTACAACTTAGTGAGACCCGGTTTCAAAATAAAGAATAAAAAATAGGGCTGGGGGTGTAGCTTGGAGGTAGAATGCCCCTGAGTTCAATCCCCAGTACCGCAAAAATAAAATAAAATAAACAAAATACAACAGGGCTGGGGGGTGTAGCTCAGAGGTGGAATGCCCCTGGGTTCAATCCCCAGCACACACACACACACACACACACACACACACACACACACACACACGGATGATGATCCTCTCTTGCTAGGAGATGTGGGGAGGGGAAAGGTTAAGTTGTCTTCTGGGCACAAAATTTCTGTTTTGCAAGATAAACAGTTACAAAGATGGATGGTAGTGATGGTTGCACAGTAATATGAATGTACTTAACACCACTGAACTATACCCTTAAAAACAGTTAAGATGAGCCGGGTGTGGTGGCGCACGCTTGTAATCCCAGCATTCGGGAGACTGAGACCAGAGGATCCGGGTTCGCGGCCAGCCTCAACTACCTAGTGAGGCACTCCGCAACTTAGTGAGACTCGGTTTCAAAATAAAGAATAAAAAAAAATAGGACTGGGGGTATAGCTCGGAGGTAGAACGCCCCTGAGTTCAATCCCCAGTACCGAAAAAAATAAAAAAATTAAAAAAAAATAAAAAAAACAGTTAAGATGTGTGGGAAATGTGAATCGGCGATAGAAACAAACACTCAAGTTCGCTCAGCGAGGCAAAACTTGACTTTTTACAAAAAGGGTATGCAACTGACAAAAAGTCTGGTAAGCAAGCGCCCTGAGCAGGAATTCTGCCCAGGCTTTATCCCTGACGCCATCCTGCCCCCCGCCCTGATGGGTGAGGGCCTGGGTTCACAACTCTGCGTGATGAGCTAGTTTAAACCGAAGCATTATTAGCTTTCTAACCTTACCCGGATACAGCACTGTGGACTGAAAGTTTCCAAAATTCTGTGAGACAGAAGTTAATACAAAATAGGGACAAATTAGGGTGTCATAAAACAGAAGTTAATACAAAATGGAGATATCTTTGTTTTGGGTTTGAAGAAGAGATTATATATATGGGGGCGGTGGGTAGCAGGGATTGAACCCAGGGACATTCTTTACTCCCAGCCCTATTTTACTTTTTATTTTGAAACAAGGTCTCACTAAGTTGTAGAGGGCCTCACCAAGTAGCGGAGGCTGACCTTGAACCTGTGATCCTCCTGTCTCAGACTCCCAAGTACTGGGATTACAGGTGTGTGCCACTGAGGATCTTATATTTCTTACAGATAGAGCTGGCACTGTGGCACACGCCTGTAATCCCAGCTACTCAGATGTCGAAGCAGGAGGATTGCCAGTTTGAGGCCAATCTGTGCAATTTAGGGAGATACTGTCTCAAAATTAAAAATAGAAGGGGCTGGTGATGTAGCTCAGTGGTAGAGTACCCCTGGGTTCAATCCTCAGTACTATAAAGAAGAGAACAGAAACTGGGTGTGATGGCACACACTTGTAATCACAGCATTTGGGAGGCTGAGACTGGAAGATCCGGGTTCTCATCCAGCTTCAGCTACCTAGAGAGGCTCTCTGCAACTTGGTGAGACCCTGTTTCAAAATAAAGAATAAAAAATAGGGCTGGAGGTATAGCTCAGAGGTAGAATGCCCCTGAGTTCAATCCCCAGTACTGCAAAAAAAAAAAAAAGAGAACAGAAAGGAAAAGAAATTGTAAAAAGTAATTATGACATGAGACATTTAGAAATTTGAATGTTGGATATTTAATGATAGTAAAGAATTATTACTGTTAATTTTTTAGCCCTGTAATGACATAATGGTTATATTAAAAGTTTTAAGTTTGGGAGACTGAGACAGGAAGATTAAAGATTTGAAGCCTGCCTCAGCAACTTAGTGAAACCCTATTTCCAAATAAAATTGGTCTGGGGGTATAGCTCAGAGGTAGAAAGAATGTCCCAGGGTTTAATCCCTGGTACTACCAAAAAAACAAAAAAACAGGGTCTTGCTAAATTGCTGATGGTATCTGTAAAAACTTTAATTCCAAGTACTGGGACTAAAGGACTGCACTATCAAAGTACTGGGACTAAAGGACTGCACTATCATGTCCAGATAAATGGAAATTATTATTAAATTCCATATGTAAGTAATATTATCTTCTTTAAGAAACCTCTTTCAAATAAATAAAGATTGAGCTGTGTGTGGTGGTGCATGCTCGTAATCTGAATATATGGGAGGCTGAAACAGGAAGATCACAGGCTCCAGAACAGCCTTAGCAACCTAGTGAGACCTTATTTCAAAATTAAAAAATAAAATAGGGCTGGGGATGTAATAGAGGTGGAATGCCCCTGGGTTCAATCCCCAGTACCAAAAAATAAAGCAAAAATGAATGAGGATTGCCACGTCCTTATCTCTATTTGTTGTATTCTATGCACATAAAAAAGAGAAACATTAGTGACCTTTCAGAAATGGGGCGGCAAGTCTTATTTTAATTCCTCAGCAGGGGAGTTGACGTTCTTTTTGATGGCTTGGGAACAGCACTTCAGTTGTCCATCTGCTGGCTGCTGAAGGCACTTGCTAGCATTTCAAAGGCATTCCTAGTGAAAATGCAAAGCTGGCTGAGAGGAGATGCTGGGGATGAGGAGGCTAGGTTTAAGTCAGCAAATAGCTTAATTAGCTGCTGGGGGGGAAAGAGGGATGAACTGCAATGGAAAGCTTGGATCTGAGGCATGGCACCAGAGGGGACTCAAATACACAACTGACTTTGCCAAATCTCTTCTCTTTTCTTTGCCTTGCTTCTCTTCTTCTCTCTCTCTCTCCTCTCCCTTCTCTATCCCCTCTCTCTTGTGAATTACTGAGGCTTTAACCCAGGGGCATTCTATCCCTGAGCTACACGTCCAGCCCTACTTTATATTTTGGTTTGAAACAGGTTGCTAAGAGTCTTACTAAATTGCTGAGGTCTGGTTCTAAGATTCCCTATCCATGGCTTTACTTCATACCCACATCAACCAGCAGCTTCCTCTTTCCAGCCCCATCCCCTTTCTAACCAAAGCCTCACAGACTGCTGAAACACAATTCTAATCTCACCATTTCCCTGCTTCGCTTCCCTTCAGGTTAAAGCCTAAACTCAGCCAGGCATGATGGTATACACCTATAATCTCAGTATTTAGGAGACTTAGACAGGAAGATCACAGGTTTGAGACCAGCCTCAGCAATTTAGCAAGACTCAGCAACCTAGCAAGACACTGTTTCAAACTAAATAAACAAACAAACAAATAAATAAATAAATGGGCTGGGGGAGTCGATTGTGGTGGCACATGCCTGTAATCCCAGTTCTTGGGAGGCCGAGACAGGAGAATTGCAGGTTTGATTGCAGCAAGTGGTGAGACTCTCATCAACCTAGCGAGACCTATTTCAAAATAAAAATAAAATAGGGCTGAGACTGTAGCTTGGAGATAGAACGTCCCTGGTTCAATCCCCAGTACCAAAAAAATGTGGGGACTGGGGATGAAGGTAGAATGCCACTGCCCTTGGGTTAAATTCTCAGTACCATAAGAAAGAAAAAAAAAAGGAGGGGTGTTGGAGGGTAGCTAAGATGTAGAAAGTCCCTGGATTTAATCTCCAGCACAAAAAAAAAAAAAAAAAAAAAGGCTTTTGGGAATAATGGGATTGCTCTTTTCTGTTCTACCCTGTGAGGACATAGTAAGAAAGTCCACACCAGAGGGCAGCACTTGGACTTTCCATCCTCTAGAACTGTGAGAGAACAAATCAAATTTATATTCTTTGGGGGAGGAGGGGGAGGTGGTACTGAGGATTGAACCCAGGAGCATTCTACCTTCGAGATACATCCCCAGCCCTATTTTTTATTCTTTATTTTGAAACAGAGTCTCACTAAGTTGTGGAGGGCCTCACTAAGTAGCTGGAGCTTGCTGTGAACCCAGATCTTCCTGTCTTAGCCTCCCAAGTACTAGGATTACAAGTGTGCGCCACCACACCAGTAGAACATCCTTGAGTTCAATCCTCAGTAACACACACACACACACACACACACACACACACGGTAAACAAAGCATGGTATATACACAAAATGGATCACTATTCAGCCAGAAAAAAAAAAGAAAGAAAATCCTGTCACATGCTGTAATATATATGAAACTTATAGACATTATGCTAAGTGAAATAAGCGAGTCACAAAAAGACACGAAGTTCAAATTTTATGAGGTAAATATAGTCCAATTCGAGGCAGAATCAGACAGAAACTGAAAATAGAATTTTCTTTGCTAGGGGTTGCTCAGTAATATGAATGTACTTAACAGTACTGAACTATACACTTAAAAACAGTTAAGATAGAGCCAGCACTGTGGCACATGCCAGCTACTCAGGAAGCTGAAACAGCAGGATCACAAGTTCAAGGCCAGCCTCAGAAATTTAGCAAGATCTTGTCTTAAAATAAAAAAAAATCAGAAAGGTTGAGGATGTAGCTTAGTGATAGACCATCCCTGGGTTTCTTCCCCAGTAGCACCACCCCCAACACGCACACCAAAAACAACAACTGAAGCTGAAGCATGCTCAAGAAGGAGACATTCCAAGACGTCTAATATTGGGGAAGGGATAGGTGATTACCTTTTCTTTTATATACCTCAATATTTTTCACTTGGTACAAATATATATTACAATCTGGGCGTAGCTTGCAGATTTTTCTTTCCTTCATGAAGTAAATAGGTCTTTTCCCTTTTAGATAACATTCTTAGGTGTAGTGGTCCATACCTGTAATCCCAATACTTTGGAGGCTGAGATGGGAGGATTGTAGATTGAAGGTCAGCCTCAGTAATTTATCGAGATCCTGTTTCAAAATAAAAAACAAAACAGGGCTGGGGGTATAGCTCAGAGGTAGAATGCCCCCGGGTTCAATCATCTATACCAGAAAACAAAAAAATAAAGAAAGAAAGAAAAAGAAAAATAGCTCTCCCTCTTGCTGACTATATGACCTTGAGCTATGTAGGAAACTCATCTGAGCCTTGGTTTCTTGGTTTGTAAAATAAGGTGATAATAATATCTACTTCATAAGACACCCTTAGAGATTTTTTTTTTTTTTTTTTTTTGCAGTACTGGGAGTTGAACTCAGGGGCATTCTACCTCCAAGCTACGCCCCCAGCCCTATTTTTTATTCTTTATTTTGAAACCGAGTCTCACTAAGTTGCGGAGTGCATCACTAGGTAGCTGAGGCTGGCCGAGAACCCAGATCCTCCGGTCCCAGCCTCCCGAATGCTGGGATTACAAGCCTGCGCCACCACGCCCGGCTACCCTTAGAGATTTAATGAGCCAAATATGTAATGCATTTAGAATAGTGTCTGACATACTATATATTAGTCATTCTTAAGCTCTCTAGCTTGGTAACTATCATTTATAAATATAGATTATAGAAGCTGAGACTGAAATATTTTTATTGCCACAGTACTAAAAATCTGCATGGTAATATATTTGTGCAAATTACATATAAAATGTTACGTACTATGAATTTTAAGTAACACGCAAATATTAACAATTGTACTAAAAGCTTGAATACTTACTAGGATGTTTAAATGATAGTAAAAGAACATTCTGAGGTGATAATGCACATATAACAGTAAGCACAGTGGAGGAGGTAGCAAGTACACTTTTACATGAAAATCACATCTGTCACTGAAAACACCAGCAGGTGTTTAAGGATTGTCAAATGGTCCAGCACGTTTCTGGCTACTGTGGGATGGGCTGTAGAAGGATGTGGTGAATGCCAGTAATGTGGCTGTGCTAAAGGGACAGTAGTGAGTAGGCTTGGTGCTGCCTTCCAGAATACTTCGCCAGATTCTTCTCCACAACCAGAAGAGCAGAAACAGAGCCGGGTGTGGTGACGCACTTGTGATCCCAGTACTTGGGAGGCTAAGACTGGAGGATCACAGGTTTGCAGCCAGCCTCAGCAACTTAGTAAGACCCTGTTTCAAGATAAAAAATTTAAAAATAGGTGGGAGTGGAGCCAGTGATAGAATGCCTCTGGGTTCAATCCCCAGTACAAAAAGAAAAAAAAAAAAAAAGATGGAAACAGGTCTTGAACAACCAGGTAAAAGATCTAGCTTGCAGACTTTTATTTCCTTCACAAAGTAAGTAGGTCTTCTCCCTTTTGGATAATGTTCTTAAGAGCATGGCTTTTCTCTTCATCCTCATCTCTTCACCATGACCTTTCCTGCCACTTTCCTAAGCTTCACCTTTCTAGGGCATTCCTTGCTCCCATCAAGAGTGTCAACCGCGCCGGGCGTGGTGGTGCATGCTTGTAATCCCAGGATTCGGGAGGCTGAGACTGGAGGATCCGGGTTCATGGCCAGCCTCAGCTACCTAGTGAGGCACTCTGCAACTTAGTGAGACTCAGTTTCAAAATAAATAATAAAAAACAGGGCTGGGGGTATAGCACGGAAATAGAATGCTCCGGAGTTCAATCCCCAGTACCGCAAAAAAAAAAAAAAAAGAAAGTGTCAACTGCTACCATCTCTTCTCCCTTCTGCCTGACATGAGCTCCCTATTTCTTTGTGTGGTGAATCTCAATCTTCTTCTTTCTTTCTTTTGATTTATATATTTTGGTACGGGGGATTGAACTCAGGGGCATTCTACCTCTGAGCTACACCCCCAGCCTTATTTTTTATTCTTTATTTTTTGAAACAGGGTCTCACTAAGTTGCAGAGTGCCTCACTACGTAGCTGAGGTTGGCCTCAAACCCGGATCCTCCAGTCTCAACCTCCCAAATGCTGGGATTACAAGCATGCACCACCACGCCCGGCCTGTACTTTGTGTTTTTGATGATTGCCATTCTAATTGGGGTTAGGTGAAATCTCAAGGTAGTTTTGATTTGCATCTCTCTGATTGCTAATGATGTTGAACATTTCCTCATACATTTGGTGGCCATTTGTATTTCTTCTTTTGTGAGGTGTCTATTTAGATCATTAGCCCATTTTTTTATTGAGTTATTTGTTTTCTTAACTGTGAATGTCTTGAGTTCTCTGTATATTCTAAATATTAGTCCTCTATTGGAGGTGCTGCTGGCAAAAATTTTCTCCTATTCTGTGGGCTCTCTGTTGAGATTCTTGATAGTTTTCTTTGCTGCACAGAAGCTCTTCAGTTTAATGAAGTCCCATGTATTGATCTTCCTTTGAGTTGCTTGTGCCTTTGGGGTCTTGTTGAGAAAGTTTTTACCTGTGCCTATGTGTTGAAGTGTTGGACCTATGCCCTCTTCAAGTAGCTGCAAGGTCTCTGGCCTGACTTCCAGGTCTTTGATCCATTTTGCTTTCTTCTTTTTCCAATGAGTTATTTAAAAGTATGATAGTAGCTAGGCATGGTGGCACATGCCTATAATACCAGTACTTGGGAGGCTGAGGCAGGAGGATCTCAGGTTCAAGGCCAGCCTCAGCAGCTTAGTGAGACCTTGTTTCAAAATAAAAAATAAAACAGGGTTGGGATATAGCTTGAAGGTAGAATGCCCCAGGGTTCAATTTTCATTATCACAAAAAAGTATGATACTAATTATTGTACATTTTACTGCCACAAAGGTTATAGAGCTGACAATACATTATTACTTTTGTTAGGTTGTTTGCTGAATAAGACAAAAAGAATTATTACCTACATAGTCAGCATTTCTAGTGCTCTATATCTTTATGTAAATCCAGATTTCTATTTGGTATCATTTTGCTTTTGTCTGAACAATTTCCTTAAATATTTCTTATAGTGTAAGTCTGCTGGTGATAAATTTATTCATTATATGTCTTAAAAAGTTTTTATTTGTAATCCCAGTATTTGGGAGGCTGAAACTGGAGGATCTGGGTTCACGGCCAGCCTCGGCTACTTAGTGAAGCCCTCTATAACTTAGTGAGACCCTGTTTCAAAATAAAGAATAAAAAATAGGACTGCAGGTGTAGCTTGGAGAGAAAATTACATTAGTTTCAATCCTCAGTACTGCAAAAAAAAAAAAAAAAAGTTTGTATTTCACTCAATGTTTTTTTTAATTGCATTCTACCTCAGAGCTACATTTCCACTCTTCATTTTTTGTTTTGGAAACAGGGTCTCACTAACTTGATGAGAGTCTCACTAAATTGCTGAGGCTGTCCTGGGATCCTCCTGTCTTAGCCTCTCAAGTACTGGGATTACAAGCATGCACCACCACACCAGGCTTCATATTTTTTTTAATATAGTTTCACTGGATATAGAATTCTAAGTTGACTATTTCTTCTTTCATAACTTTCAAAGATGGCCTATTCCACTGTATTTTTAGTTTCTATTTTTAGGTTAATTTCCCTTCTAAGGAGGGAAAGAGAGAGAGAGAGAGAGAGAGAGAGAGAGAGAGTCACGTGATCCTATTTTGGAAGCCTTGTTAGTCACCAACTTTGAGGTCATCTCGGTCCAGCTTGGGAAGGGCACAAACTGCCCACCCAAGTGGAGATTTTTGGACACAGACAAATCTCCAAGGACCAAATGAGACCAATAAGCAAAGATCCTAACAACTTTCTTATTTCCCAGAATTTTACCCTTTCATTCCCTGATTTATCCATGACTACCTTAATGTTTTTCCGACTCACCCATGACTGCTTTGCTGTCTTCTGTGATTACGATGCTTTGGTTAAAACTCTCAATAAAAGCGAGACACTGGTAGAAGGACAGGTAGGAGAGAGACCTCTCTCCTCCCTAGCCCCCTCTGCTGTCTTGTTTCTCTAATAATAATAATTATTATCTATAAAATCATTCTGACTCCATTGTTGTTCATACAAGAAATTTCTAACCAATCAATCAATCAACATCAACACTAACTGCTACAAATGGTTCCCAAAATGGAACAAGAAACCTGAAGAATTTTGGCAAGTCTTTCCATCCCTTCAGCTGCCAAGGTAGCGACCAGCTTGGGAGGGGATTTTTTCAGGACTGGGTAATGATTTGTCTCATATGCACTGTTTGTTCGGACAGGAGATGGAGGTTGCTGTTTTCTTTGCTTTGGCTCTCACTGTGGCTTGCTTGAAACCTTTTTGAGAAATGCAGGCCATTCCTGTGGCTGTTGGGGAGACTTCTCAGGTTGGGGTACCCTATGCTGTTACACAGTCTTTAACTCCCACTTAATTGGCTGTAGGGAAACCAAAAGTAAAAATAATGATGTCTTTCCTCATCCACCTGCTAAATTATCTCCCAAAAATCCTAAAAAAATGATTTAACCAACTGTACTCCATTATATGCGGCTATTAAAAAGGTTCTGGATGAGCTGGGCATGGTGGCGCATGCTTGTAATCCAAGGCTGAGACAGGAGGATTCACCGCCAGCCTCAGCAACTTAGTGAGGACATCTGCAATTTAGTGAGATCCTGTTTCAAAATAAAGAATAAAAAATAGGGCTGGGGGTATAGCTCAGAGGTAGAATGCCCCTGGGTTTAATCCCCAGTGCCACACACACATACACACACACACACACACACACACACACACACACACACACAGAGGGTCTGGATAAGGGTTAAAGTGACAGAGATCTTATCTTTCAACAGATAATGTCTTTCATATCCTATCATTATACATTATTATTATATAAATAATAGTTTATTATTATTCAAATAATCCACATCAAATTTTAAGAAAACATGTTTTAAATTGTTAAAAACCCACCATTCACCCTTTACTGACCTCTGCTTAAAATAATATTTGACTTTTAAAAATACATAGTTAGGGATGCATATATCAGGCTTTAATTCCATTGTCCAGTGTTTTTTGTTTAATTGAAAGATTAAGTTTTAGAGTGTAAGATTAAGTTAAAGATTTTAAAGCTCTGCATCTTAACCCTCCAACCCCTGGCAAACAAGAAGAAAGAACCTGACAAATTTATATCAAAACATAGATTTTCACTACAGAAACTATGGTCTTTCAGCCGGGCGTGGTGGTGCACACTTGTAATCCCAGCATTCGGGAGGCTGAGACCTGAGGATCCGGGTTCGAGGCCAGCCTCAGCTACCTAGTGAGGCACTCCGCAACTTAGTGAGACTCGGTTTCAAAATAAAGAATAAAAAATAGGGCTGGGGGTGTACCTCGGAGGTAGAATGCCCCTGAGTTCAATCCCCAGAACTGCAAAAAAAAAAAAAAAAAAAAAAAGGAAACTATGGTCTTTCATTTTTGAGTTCATGGATTTTTATTAATTCACCTTCAGATTGTGCACATGTATTGTATTTTTTTTGTTCTGATTTATTTTTGTTTTGTCTAACTAAAGGTCTCTACTTTTTTGGGTTTTTTCTCCTCCTATTTAACAAGGGTCAATTCTCTGTTTAATGCCTTGAGAAGGAGGATAAACAGTAGTGGTGTCTGGTATGGAGTCTTCCTCAAGGCTTGACAAGTGGCCACCTAGATCATTTGATCTAGTGTCAGCCTTGACTGGTGGACCATATCCCAGGCATCCTCTGCTGTACAGGCTTCTATATTTGTATCTGTCTGTTATATGGTCTGTTCCTCATTGGCACAAAACAAATGTCTGTAATAGGTTGTGTTTTAATATTTAAAACTTTAAATTTGGCGCTACATTTAGTAATCTATCTATAAAAATAAAATGCCTGACAAATTAAAGTTACAAGGTACTTGTTTTCTGCCTATGTTTATATGTCTGTATGTATCAGTGTATTGAATGTTATATACATGGTACCAAAATTGACTTTCAGATAAATTAGGACTCATAAACTAAAGAGAGTATTAATAAAAATAACAACAAAAATAAATTCAGATACCTTTTAGTTCACATGACTTATATTCTTAAAAAATAAGTTAAAGTTGTTGATAAAAATAAAAGATGTTACTAACATGATTCTTTCCCACAGTGCTTGCCAGTATATTGCTTGTATCTGTCTATTTTTTGTTAGATTTTAAAGTATTATAACCATTTTTGTTTATTTTTTCCCTTTACACAGGAAAAAAGGCTTAAAATGCTAACTATGTTTGTTTGATATCATGGTTTTCTTTTTTTTGCAGTACTGGGGATTGAACTCAGGGGCATTCTACCTCCAAGCTATACCCCCAGCCCTATTTTTCATTCTTTATTTTGAAACCGAGTCTCAGTAAGTTGCGGAGTGCCTCATTAGGTAGCTGAGGTTGGCCACGAACCTGGATCCTCCGGTCTCAGCCTCCCAAATGCTGGGATTACAAGCATGCGCCACCACACCCGGCTTGATATCTTGGTTTTCATGGATAATTTAAAACTCCTATTAAAATGGATAAATTGAGTGACTATAAATGCTATAAGTTTTTATAAATGTCTTTTTAAATTTTTAAAAAATTGTATAAGTAAGTTAAAATACTAAAATTGCTAAATATAAAGTACTCTTGGCCTTTTAACATCAGCAAAAGACAATATATCTAAGTCTATCAAATGTGTTTAAGATTGCATTCTTTTTTTTTTTTTTTTTTTGTGGTACTGGGGATTGAACTCAGGGGCATTCTACCTCTGAGCTACACCCCCACCCCTATTTTTTTTTTTTTTTTTGCAGTACTGGGGATTGAACTCAGGGGCATTCTACCTCCGAGCTACACCCCCACCCCTATTTTTTTATTCTTTATTTTGAAACCGAGTCTCACTAAGTTGCAGAGTGCCTCACTAGGTAGCTGAGGCTGGCCGCGAACCCGGATCCTCTGGTCTCAGCCTCCCGAATGCTGGGATTACAAGCGTGCGCCACCACGCCCGGCTTGATTGCATTCTTTAAATGTAAACTAAACATAGGTTACTAAACATAAATTGTTAAGAGTTGAATTCTAATTAATATATGATTCTATATATAAAAAGCTAAAAAATTAAGCTGTATTTTGTTTAAAAACTATTAAAAACAAAGTATTTTACCTTACTTTAAAAGATAATTTATATAAATTTAAATATTTTTATAAGGATTGTTTTAAATATTAAAAAACCCAATACATACAAAGAGATATTTATAGATAAAAAATACAGGAACAAGCCGGGCGTGGTGGCGCACGCTTGTAATCCCAGCATTCGGGAGGCTGAGACCGGAGGATCCGGGTTCGCGGCCAGCCTCAGCTACCTAGTGAGGCACTCCGCAACTTAGTGAGACTCGGTTTCAAAATATAGAATAAAAAATAGGGCTGGGGGTGTAGCTCGGAGGTAGAATGCCCCTGAGTTCAATTCCCAGTACCACAAAAAAAAAAAAAAAAAAAATACAGGAACATTTCCTAACAGCTAAGTGGTAATCCAGCAAGGACCTTAAAAAGTCCTTGGTGTTCCTATGCCAAGAGGGTTTAAAAACCTGCGTGGGTGGGTACCAGGCACAAAGTGAATGTTGTCTGTTTTAGGTATCCCAGCACTAGTCCAGACTCTCTTGTAAGAATGAGAAGGAAATAGAGCAAGTCCCCTCCCTTAGGCCTCATGATCAGATACTTTAAAAGGGGCTTACATAGATGATTACATACCTTGAATCCAGTGACTCTGCTGCCACACAGCAATGAGCCCTGATCCAGGACTTTAAAAAAGTGTTGACGAAAATCCACTCAGGGAGGCTAGACTTAAAAGCAAATGATGGACCAGCCTTTGTTGCATAAGTCACCCAGGATGTGGCAATTGCCTTGGGCATGATAGAGGAGCTGCACTCCACATTCAGGCACATTAATTAAGGCTAACAAAACTGGATTTAAAAAAAAAAATAAGGGTGTAAAAAACTAAAACTGCTACATTTTAGTTACCGAATTGAGTTTCTCTTTCCCTCTCCTTCTGTTTACTAAGATAATTTTGCTGTTCAAGGTTGCTCGAAACTGTTTTTTCAGCCAGTTCTAGCTAAAATGTAAACATTTGAAAAGAAAAACTTTAACTCTTTAAAGTCCAGGCCACTATAAAACTTAGATAGGAGAATTCAAGATGGCGACTGAGAGAAACACCTCATCTCCGGCGCTGTAAAACTCGAAGCAAAACTTCTGTGAAAGTAGCCTCTTGTTGGAAGAAAACACCAGCAAAAAAGTGAGTGAAGTAACAAAAATTGCAACGCAACTGAATAAAACCCAGAAAGCAGACCATGGAGAGTGAAGGAGCCCGTGCTTGTGGCAGCGGCGTGTGCTGTGGCACGGCAGCCATCATTGAGCCACTCGCTTGGAGCGGGGTCTACTAGCACTGAGGCATCTAATGACCTCCTGCATAACCAGCAACCGGATGTGGAATAAATGACCACAGAACTCTGCACCCTAATCAGGCGGCATATCCCCACACGATGGAAGATGACCATAATGCCTGGGATAACCAGCTTAAGCCTGTTGCAGGGACACACCAGCTCACCTCTCCCTCCAGAGCCAGAGCAACACTCAATTGTAAGTTAACTGCATAGCCACAGGCAAATGATAGACTTGATTGCCTGCCCTTCTAGTGGTTGGATAGGAGCAGAAGTGAAGGAGGGACACAGAGCACACAGGGCATAGAGCCATTACAGGTCCCTGGAGAATGCCCCACATTTAGACTGCACATCTGCTACCTGCAAACGCAGAGAGAGAGAGAGATGCAGACAGGGCTGTGGAAAGTGCAGGGCCTTGGGCTTACTACATTGGGTCCAGATCCAGTGATGCCTGCTGCCTACATAGACAAAGTGCAGCACAAGGACTTGCCCTGTAGAGAGCTCAGAGACACAAGCTTGCAGAGGCACCAGTGGAACTCCCTACCTGCACTGATAGGGAGAGCAAATAAGAATGCCTGAAACGAGCTCGAAAATCTAATATAGTGAGTAGATTTTTTTTTTTTTTTTTTTTTTTTTTTTTTTGTGGTACTGGGGATTGAACTCAGGGGCATTCTACCTCCGAGCTACACCCCAGCCCTATTTTTTATTCTTTATTTTGAAACTGAGTCTCACTAAGTTGCGGAGTGCCTCACTAGGTAGCTGAGGCTGGCCGCAAACCCGGATCCTCCGGTCTCAGCCTCCCGAATGCTGGGATTACAAGCATGCGCCACCACGCCCGGCGTGAGTAGACTTTTAAGAGCTGAAAATATCCACACAGATCCAAGAGAACTGTAGAGGCCAAGTAGACTCTGTACTTACATACTTACAGGGCTTTTGTTTTTGTTGTTATTGTTGTTTTACTCTGTTTTTGTTTTGTATTGCTTTGTTTTATTTATGTTTGTTTGTTTGGATGATTGGTTGCTCTGATTTTTTTTTTTTTTGCTCTTTTGTCTGCTCTCTTCCTCATCCTTTTTAAAAGCTTCTCCTCCCTCTCCTATCTATATCATTCTCCTCAACACTTTTTTCTCTTTTCTCTGTCTCATATTAAGACCACTTTGTATGACTAAATACTCTAGGTTAACTACAAGAATCCCCCCACATATCCACTATCTCTAATCTCTACTATATATCACCTTAACACACTGAAATCATATTCCACTGGATAATATCTTCAACTGTATCCTATTCTTGTACTCATCACTGTGGCTTTTCCCCCCTCACCCAACCTTCACCACTAAACACAACACAACTGCCTTTGTATATACCAGCAGACACCTCTAAATCCCTACTGCAGAGATTGGACCAGAGAGGTGAACCACCAGAAAGGACTGCCAGACACCAAGGATAACCTCACCTCAGCTCATAGAAGGAATAGCTCAACTCATCCCACATCAAGGCCTAAAAATGCAGAGGTCACAAGCTGTTCTACTCATGCCTCTGAGACGAATCTCATAACAGAAGCAACAAACAGACCCTAGAAGTCAACACCTAAAACCCACCAACAGCACCATTGCAGTGGGCAGAAGAAGCCCTAAAATAATTGCAACTCAGCACAAGATACTATTCACAGAGAGAAAATAGAAATAGGAAACCTATAAATTGAGAGGAAGTTTGAAAAAGCAGCAAAGATATAAACTGAAGAACAGGGAAATCATGGGAAGGAAAAATAGCAAAGAAACAACGGGTTACCAAAATCCCACAATAACAGAACTCAGCAACACATAATTGCAGAGATAACCAGAACAATTCAGATCTTTAATAGTAGAAATGATACACGATTTCTAAAAAGAAAGCAGGGAGAGCTGGAAAGAAATAAAGAAACAAATAAACAAAGAATCTGACACCCTGAACAGGAATCAAGGAGAAGCCTTGAAGGAAGTGAAGGACGTGAAAGATGCAATAATTGAAGTGAAGGCATCAATACAAACTATAAATAGTAGATTAGACCACATGGAAAATATAATATCACTCTTAGAAGATGACCAATCCAAACATGAATGCATAATACATAATTTAGAAAAAAAATTCAACAGCATGAATTGGACATCGATGAGATCTGAGCCAATTTTAAAAGAGCTAACCTAAGAATAATAGGTATAGAAGAGGGATTAGAAGTTGAAACTAATACTTTTCAAAGAAGTAATATCAGAGAATTTTCTAAACATAGAAACAGAAGTTGACACACAGGTACAGGACACATATAGAACCCCTTCTAGAGAAGATCAAAGAAAACATTCACCATGCCACATAATAATCAAATTGACTAATGTAGAGGCCAAGGAGAGATTCTCAAAGGCAACAAAGGTAAAAGGCCAAGTGACATTTAGAGGCAAACCAATTAGAATCACTCCAGACCTCCCAAACCAAGTAATGAAAGTCAGGAGGGCTTGGAGCAACATATTCCAAACTCTGCAAGAAAATAAATTTCAGCCAAGATTCTCTTTCCTAGAAAAATAATCTCTCAAAATTGAAGGGGAAATAAAAATCCTTCATGACAAATCGAAGCTGAAAGAATTTATGACTTCCAAACCAGCACTAGAGAAAATACTCAAAGAGATTAACTACAAAGAAGAACCAAACAGTAAACGTCAGAACTAGAGAAATAATAATTTCCAGGAAGAAAACAACTAAGCAAAGAAGAATAAACACCACCAAAAACAGAAGTAAAAACTCAAAATGTTAGGAATTAAAAATCATCTCTCAATGATCACACTGAATATAAATGGTCTCAACTCCCCAATAAAAAGGCACAAGGTGGCAAAATGGATTAAAATCCAGAATCCATCTATATGCTGCCTGAAAGAAACACACCTTACAAGCAAAGATTCTGACAAACTAAAGGTGAAGGGCTGGAGTAAGGCAATCCATGCCAATGGAACTCAAAGACAAGCAGGAGTAGCAATTATGATATCAGATAAATTAGATTTCAAGCCTAAGCTCATCAAAAGAGACAAAGAAGGTCACTTTTACTAGTAAAAGGAACAATTCAGCAAGAGGAAATAATAATAGTCAACATTTATGACATTTATGCCCCAAACATAGGTGCAGCCACTTTCATAAAATGAACTCTTCTTTTTTTTTTTTTTTTTTTTTGCGGTACTGGGGATTGAACTAAGGGGCATTCTACCTCCGAGCTATACCCCCAGCCCTATTTTTTATTCTTTATTTTGAAACCGAGTCTCACTAAGTTGCGGAGTGCCTCACTAGGTAGCTGAGGCTGGCCTCGAACCCAGATCCTCCGGTCTCAGCCTCCCGAATGCTGGGATTACAAGCGTGCGCCACCACGCCCGGCACAAACTCTTCTTGATATAAAGTCACACATAGATCCCAATACAGTAATACTGGGAGCTGTCAATACTCCTCTCACATCACTAAACGGATCTTCCAGACAAAAGGTTAGTAAGGATGCCTTAGACTTAAAGAAAACCATAAACCAAATGGACCTATTAGACACATACAGAATATTTCACCCAAGTACAGCTGAATTCACAATTTTCTCAGCTGCTCATGGAACCTTCTCCAAAATAGACCACATTCTGGGCCACAAAGTGAGCATGGGCAAATTCAAAAAATGTAACATAATTCCCTGCATCTTTTCAGACCACAATGAAATGAAACTAGAAATCAACTATAAGAAGACCCAGAGTAACCATGTAAACACATGGAGACTGAACAACAAACACACTGCCGAACAAGGAATGGGTCATAGAAGAAGTAAGGGGAGAAATTAAAAAATTCCTAGAAACCAACAAAAACCGAGACACAACATATCAAAACCTCTGGGACACTTTGAAGGCAGTACTAAGAGGAAAATTTATAGCACTACTGAGTGCCCATATAAGAATAACAGAAAATCATCAAATAAATAACCTAATGACACAGCTCAAAGCCCTGAAAAAAAAAAAAAAAAAAAAAAAAAAAAAAC
>PVLC010024153.1:0-24959 GCA_004027655.1 Graphiurus murinus
CTTGTAATCCCAGCATTCGGGAGGCTGAGACCGGAGGATCCGGGTTCGCGGCCAGCCTCAGCTACCTAGTGAGGCACTCCGCAACTTAGTGAGACTCGGTTTCAAAATAAAGAATAAAAAATAGGGCTGGGGGTATAGCTCAGAGGTAGAATGCCCCTGAGTTCAATCCCCGGTACCGCAAAAAAAAAAAAAAAAAAAAAAAAAAAAAAAAAAAAAAAAAAAAAAAAAAAAAAAACTAAAAAGAGGACTGCCATGTGACCCAGCATTACCACTCCTTGGTGTTTATCCAAAAGGATTAGCATAATTTAGGGAGAGCTGCATACTCGTGTTTATCACAGCACAATCCACAATAGCCAAGTGATGGAATCAGCCTAGGTGTCTATCAGCTGATGGATGGATAAAGAAAACGTGGTATGTGTACACAATGGAGCTTTACTTAGCCATAAAGAAGAATACGGTTAGGCCATTTGTAGGAAAATGGATGGAACCAGAAAGTGACATAAGTCAGACTGAGAAAGGCAAGTGGCATACGTATTCTCTCACATATGTAAGCTAGTGGGGAAAAAGAGAAGAAAAGGGGACATCATGAAAGTAAAAGGGAAGAGCCGGGCGTGGTGGCGCACGCTTGTAATCCCAGCATTCAGGAGGCTGAGACCGGAGGATCCGGATTCACGGCCAGCCTCAGCTACCTAGTGAGGCACTCTGCAACTTAGTGAGACTTGGTTTCAAAGTAAAGAATAAAAAATAGGGCTGGGGGTATAGCTCGGAGGTAGAATGCCTCTGAGTTCAATCCCCAGTACCGCAAATAAATAAATAAATAAATAAAAATAAAAATGAAAGTAAAAGGGAGAGAATAAGGTAGAAGATAGGAATCCGAGATGGAGGAAGAGAACTGGGAAGGAACTGGGGAGTGAAATTAATCATATTATTGTATATGCATGAACCAATATGCCACAATAAAAGTCACCATTCTGTATAATTCATGTGTACCCATAAAAAATTATTTTTCAAAACAAAGGTGGGCGTGGTGGCACATGCCTGTAATCCCAGTACTTGGGAGGCTGAGACAGGAGGATCACAGGTTCAAGGTCAGCCTCAGTAGCTTAGAGAGACCCTGTTTCAAAATAAAAAATAACAACTTATTAGAGTGTGGCTCAGAGGTAGAATGCCTCTGGGTTCAACCTTCAATACAAGAAAAAAACACCAAAAGTTGAAAATGAAAAAATTATGAAATTGTATTTGTAAAACACTTAGTAACTGGCACATAGTACATGCCCCATACATGTTAGCTGTTAATGAAGCAAAAATCACATGCATGGTATCTGATTTGCTTTGTTTTGATTTTGGCAAATTCTTTTGCTATGATAAGTGATATAAATGCTTTTTAAAAAGTAGATCTTGAAAAAATACAAGTATTTTTGGCACAAAAAAAACACAGAAAACAAACAGAAGCAAATAGAAGAAAACAACAGAGAAAGAGATAAAATGATGCTATGCACAGATATTAATGTATTCCTATGAATCTCACTATCACGAGCAATTACATTGCACTAATAATTAAAGAAGAAGGAGGAGGAGGAGGAGGAGAAGGAGAAGAAGGAGAAAACAAGCCAGGCATGCTGGCACACACCTGTAATCCTAGGATTTGGGAGGCTGAAACAGGAGGATCCAAGTTTGAGGCTAGCCTCAACCCTCAACAACTTAGTGAGACCCTATTTCAAAAGAAAAACATAAAAAAGGGTTGGAGTAGCCAGACATGGTGGCACACACCTGTAATCCCATTACTTGGGAGATTGAGACTGGAGGATCTCAGGTTCGAGGTCAACCTCAGCAACTTAGCAAGACCCTCTCTCTCGGCAATCTGGCTAGATCCTGTTTCAAAAAACCAAAATTAAACAAAAGGGCTGGGAGCATACCTAAGAGGAAGAATGCTCCTGGATTCAATCCCCAGTATCACACACACACACACACACACACACACACACACAAGCTGGGGTTGTAGCTCAGAGGTAGAATGTCCCTAGGTTCAATCCCCAGTGCCACAAAAGAGGCAGAGAGAGAGAGAGAGAGAGAGAGAACAAACAATCTTCATTCCACATCAACATTTTGTTGTATATCATTCCAGTCTTTTCTATTCACACAATAATGGTTTTCAAATCATTTTGATGTGTATCTCTGTGTGTATGTACAGCAGGGAGGCCAGGCAGATACTTCTACTAAGTTTTTGAGCTTTGTGTCTTGTAGTAGCTAGAGTTCATCGCCCTAATACACACCCTTTCCTGATTCCCCTTGCCCCCGCCCCCAGGAAAGGTCAGACTGACTGTAGTCCAGCCCAGTCCCTACTTCTACTTCTGGAAATCCCAACACATGAGAGCACATACGTGTTCCCGGGGTCTGTGCTTCTAAAAACACTCACTAGAGCCGGGTGCGTTGGCACACACCTGTCATCCCAGTGCATGGGAGGCTGAGACAGGACGATCGCAGGTTCAAGACCAGCCTCAGCTACTTAGCAAGGTCCTATTTCAAAATAAAAAATAAAAGGTTAAGGGTCTAGTTTGGAGGTAGAATGCCCCTGGGTTCAATCCTTAGTACAAATAAATAAATCAATAAATAAATCATGCCCACTCTTCAGTTCCCTTTGTAAGATACAGATACCCTATTTCTTATTTTTTTAATTTTAGCATTTTTGTTTTGTTTTGTTTTGTGGTACTGGGGATTGAACTCAGGGGCATTCTACCTCCGAGATACACCCCCAACCCTATTTTTTATTCTTTATTTTGAAACCAGGTCTCACTAAGTTGCGGAGTGCCTCACTAGGTAGCTGAGGCTGGCTGCGAACCCGGATCGTCCGGTTTCAGCCTCCTGAATGCTGGGATTACAAGCGTGCACCAGCATTTTTGTATTTTGGTTGGTGCATGGTAATAATACACCTTTAAGAAAAACAAATCTGTAAAAATTCCTGCCTCATTGTAAAAGATAGTATAAGAAACGGTGACTGACATGAATTAAACAGATGCGTTTTCAACACTGCATTGGGTGTGAGCGTATTCTCGTCATAATCCACACCTAACGAGGGACCCCCGACCCTGCTGTCTCGAGGGCTGGCTCCCGACTGGTGGGTCCACAGAGAAGATCGATAACTCTAGCCCAAGTGAGGATCTGATTTCTTTGGATAGACAGAGTCAAAAACTGTCCTCTCGGCCTGGCTTGGCGGCACGCATTTGTAATCCCAGTACTTGGAAAGCTGAAACAGAAGGATCACAGGTTCGTGGCCAGCCTCAGCTACTTAGTGAGGCCCTCCGCAACATAATGAGACCCTGTTTCCAAATAAAGAATAAGAAATAGGGCTAGAGGTGGAGCTCGGAGGTAGAATGCCCCCGGGTTCAATCCCCAGTGCTGGAAAAAGAAAAGAAAAGAAACAAGCCGGGAGTAATGAATGGTGCTAAGCTCAGCACCTGGGAGGCTGAGATAGGAGGATTGCAGGATGGAGGAACTCCAGCAACTTAGAGAGACCCTCAGCAACTTGGTGAAACCCTACTTCAAAATAAAAATTAAAAAGGATCAGGAGCGTACCTCTGAGGCAGAATGACCCTGAGTTCAGTCTCCAGTATCAAAAAGAAAAAAGAACAACAACAACAAAAAAGAAATAGAAACAGAAGAAAGAAAGAAGAAATAAGGGCAAAGAGAACGACGAGGACCCCCAAAGAGCAAGACAGAAACAGTTACATACATACACACATACACGGACCCCGAAACTGACTTTGACATTACCATACTGTTGTCCCGTGGGCTCTGGTTGCCAAGACATTTACTCATAAATTCATCAAACATTTCTAGCACACCTTTTCTGTGTCAAGTGCTGAAGATAATAAAATGAGCAAGCCAGGTGTGGTGGCACACGCTTATAATCCCAATACTTGGGAGGCTGAGACAGGAGGATTTGGGTTCACGGCCAGCCTCAGCTACTTAGTGAGGCCCTCCACAACTTAGTGAGACCCTGTTTCAAAATAAAGAATAAAAAATGGGGCTGGGGCTGGGGCTGTAGCTCAGAGGTAGAATGCCCCTGGGTTCGATCCCCAGTACTGCAAAAAATAATAAAATGAGCAAACTAGGACCCTGGCTCTTCAGGAATTTGCATGCCTAGCAGGGGAGTAAGACACTGGGGAGGGGAGCACACACATAAACATTTGTATTTGTTTCCTATCGCTGCTGTGACACATCGCCACTAACTTAGTGCCTTTAAACAATAACCACTTCGTACCTTCCAGTTCTATAGAATAGCAATAGGACCCAGGGCTCACTGAGTTAAAACCATGGTGTCAGCTCATTCCTTTTTTTTTTTTTTTTTTGGCATTACTGGAGATTGAACCCAGGGGCATTCTATGAACTCCAAGCTACTACACCCCCAGCCCTATTTTTTAATTCTTTATTTTGAAACAGGGTCTCACAAGGTTGTTAAGAGCCTCACTAAATAGCTGACGCTGGCCAAGAACCTGCAATCCTACTGTCTCAGCCTCCCAAGCACTGGGATTACAAGTGTGCGCTACCACGCATGCCCAGCTAGCACATTCCTTTTTGAAGGTTCTAGGCGAGGACTCTTTCCCTAACCCTTTCCAGCTTCAAGAGGCCGCTCATCTTCCTTGCCCGTGGCCCTCTTCTTCTATCTTCCAACCCAACAACACCAAGTGTCAGCTCAGAGTCTTTCTTTCCTAATCACGCACTCCTGTGATTTGCTTCTACCTCCCTTTTCTACTTTTAAGGAACTCTAATTACCATAGGCCCACCTACATAATCTAGGAGACTCTGCCCACTCAGCCAGTTGATTAGCAACCTTAATTCCATCTACAACCTCAATTCTCCTTTTTGCCTCGTAAAGTGTCATATCCACAGGTGCTGGGGAGTCGGGGGAGCTTTATTCTGCCTTCCACACCATTGAACTGCAAATCATGCATTACGGCCAGTATTGGCTTAAATGGGCTGCACCAGCACAAGCACAGGACATGGCATTTCATGGAACTACGCCATCCTGAGTTCCATTCTTTGCTGCCTATGTGCATTTACAGTTTCTTCTGCCTGAGATGATACCCTCCTTTATTTATTTATTTATTTATTTATTTATTTATTTATTTATTTATTTATTTATTTTTGTGGTACTGGGGATTGAACCCAGGGCCATTCCACCTCTGAGCTATACCCCAGCCCCATTTTCCTTTTTATTCGGAAACAAAGTCTCACTGAGTTGCTGAGGCTGGCCTTGAACCTACTATCCTTCTCCCTCAGTTTCCAAAGAACTGGGATTACAGGTGTGTGCCACTGTTAGAAACAGATTTTAGGGGAGTATTATATAAATACTCACTTGAAAGTAACTCGGCAAAGTACTTTACTTCTGCGCAGAAGGGTGCACGCACACCATACAATCGGACCGAGCACAGCGCACGCGGACAGTCTGGGCACCTTTTTATCATCCTAACACGTAGCCCACTAAGTCATACCCCATTGGCCAGGGTGAGACCTCACAATCTAATCTGATTGGCTAGTTTCTCGGGGGACTTTTTTCTTTAGAACAAAGGAGAGATAGGAAACCTATACTTCCGGTAGCGGGGCATACAGACACATGTACCAGAAAGTTACAAAATGGCTTCCTAAGCTACTGTTACAAAATGAATATCCGTCAGTTTTTATATGACCTTATAACTTCCATAGAAAAGATCATTTTTCTTTCTTACACCACCACGCCCAGCTGATCCTCCCCTTCTGAATCTCTACCTGCTCATATTCTATCTTTTGTAGCCTCACTCGAATATTGTCTAAAGCTGGACACGGTGGCAGTAATTACACCAGTAATCCCAGGGCTTGGGAGGTTGAGATAGGAAGATCGCAGGTTTGATACCAGCCTTGGTGACTTAGTGAGGCCCTATTTCAAAATAAAAAGGGGCCGGGGATGTAGCTTAGATGAAGGTAGAATGCACCTGGGTTCAATCTCCAGTACTTTATCAGGCAGAAAAATGAGTCGTAAATCAGTTCAGAATACTTCACCTTTCAGGTTTTTCTTTTTTTTTTTTTTTTTTTTTTTTTTTTTTTTTTTTTTTTTTTTTGTGTGTGTGTGTGTGTGTGTGTGTGTGTGTGTACTGGAGATTGAACCCAGGGGCATTCTACCTCCAAGTTACACCCCCCAGTCCTATTTTTTATTCTTTATTAGGAAAGAAGGTCTCACTAAGTTGCTGAGGGCCTCACTAAGTAGCTGAGGCTGACCACGAACCCTGATCCTCCTGTCTCAGCCTCCCAAGTACTGGGATTACAAGTGTGCACCACCACGCCCGGCTACCTTTCAGGGTTTTCTTAAACTTTTTTTTTTTTTTTTTTTTTTTTTTTTTTTTTTTTTTTTTTTTGCGGTACTGGGGATTGAACTCAGGGGCATTCTACCTCCGAGCTATACCCGCAGCCTTATTTTTTAGTCTTTATTTTTAAACAGGATCTCACTAAGTTGTGGAGTGTCTCACTAGGCAACTGAGGCTGGCCTTGAACCCGGATCCTCCAGTCTCAGCCTTCCAAATGCTGGGATTACAAGCGTGCACCACTACGCCCGGCTCCTTTCAGGGTTTTCAAATGGTGATTAATTGAGCTTGTGAGGAAGCCACTACACTGGCCTAGGGGACGGAAGATGACAGGGGGAAAGGTAGGTTTGAAGAAGGAAACAGACCAAATAATATTATGTCCTTACATGAAGGTGTCACCAATGCCCTCACTAGCATGTAGCGGGAGGGAGGAGTGGAGAGGATGGCAGGATCGGTGGCAGGGAGCCACACCAAGAGATGTGGTGTGCATGTAGGAATGTACCACTTTGAATCTCAATATGATGTATAATTATATCACGCCAATAAAATTCTTTGTTGTTGTTTTGTTTTCGCGGTACTGGGGATTGAATCCAAGGGCATTCTACCTCTGAGCTACACTCCCAGTCTTTTGTTTTTAATTATTTATTTTGAAACAGGATCTCACTAAGTTGTAGAGAGGCTCACTAAGTAGCGGAGGCTGGCCGCAAACCTGCGATCCTCCTGTCTCAGCCTCCCAAGTACTGGGATTACAAGCGTGCACCACCGTGCCTGGCTTAATAAAATTCTTTAAAAAATGAATTCAAGCCGGGCGTGGTGGCGCATGCTTGTAATCCCAGCATTCAGGAGGCTGAGACCGGAGGATCTGGGTTCGAGGCCAGCCTCAGCTACCTAGTGAGGCACTCTGCAACTTAGTGAGACTCGGTTTCAAAATAAAGAATAAAAAATAGGGCTGGGGGTGTAGCTCGGAGGTAGAATGCCCCTGAGTTCAATCCCCAGTACCGCCAAAAAATAAAAAATAAAAAATGAATTCAGAACCCAGCGTGGTGGCAAATGCCTATCATCCCAGCTATTCGGGATGCTCGGGTGGGAGGATTCCTTGAGCCAACCTGGTCAACATAGTGAGATCTCTGTCTCCAAAAAAGAAAAAAAAAAAAAACAAACAATGAGTTCTGATACACGAAAACATATTTGAAAGTACTCAGACTGGGATTTGCAGATACCTGTTTGCATCATAGAAGGCCATGAAAGGAGAGAGCAGAACCCCGTAGAGCGACTCTAGGAGTACCTTGTAAACATCGTGGGAGAAAGTTTTATTTCTTGAAGACTTTGCTTAAAGTAAAAACAGACAAGTGAGAGCCGACGTGCAAAAGAACCACATGATAAGGGCAGGATTCAAGGAAGAGCTGCAGGCTTGTTCTGTGGCAAAAATATAAAGCCAGACACCTGCTCTGGATCCTGCTTCTTCCAATGAGTTATGTGACACTGGGCGAATCGTTTCATTATTTTAAACCTAAAAACAGGAATAGCGAAAAGTGACCGGCCATCGTCCCTGAAAGATTTATTGAATGCCAATAAATCTTTGATTGGAAATCTGTAACTATTTGAGGGCCTCATGGCACATCTCTACACCTCAAGAGCAGTTGTCCCTATTCTTTTTTTTTTTGCAGTACTGGGGATTGAACTCAGGGGCATTTTACCTCTGAGCTACACCCCCAGGCCTATTTTTAATTCTTTATTTTGAAACCGAGTCTCACTAAGTTGCAGAGTGCCTCACTAGGTAGCTGAGGCTGGCCTCGAACCCGGATCCTCTGGTCTCAGCCTCGCAAATGCTGGGATTACAAGCGTGCGCCACCACGCCCAGCAGTTGTCCCTATTCTAACAGATCATCGTACCAACACAGACCTTTCTGTTTTGTTTCCTTGCTACTATATCAGCATTTCTTTCTTTTTTATTTTTATTTTATTGTTATTATTATTTTTTTCTTTTTTGCCGTACTGGGGATTGAACCCAGGGGCATTCTACCTCCAAGCTACACCCACAGCCCGATTTTTAATTCTTTATTTTGAAACAGGGTCTCACTAAGTTTCAGAGGGCCTCACTAAGTAGCTGAGGCTGGCCACGAACCTGTGATCCTCCTGCTTCAGCCTCCCAACTACATTTCTCATTGGAAATAGAGGGTTTTGAAGGTACAATAGAGGTACAAAAACCTGCGTGGCCTGAGGACCTGTGAGTGATTCCATCTTTGGCACTAGACACCGAGATCCAGAAAGCAGAAACCATGTAGAGGGAGGTGAAAGAAAGCCCCTTTAAACACACTAACTACCCCGCTGAACAAAATCCTGAGGCAAGCTTAGGGACATAGCCAGGTCTTCCCGTTTTTTTTTTTTTTTTCATTTATTTATTTATCTTATTTTTTTTGTGTGGTACTGGGGATAGAACCCAGGGGCATTCTACCTCTGAGCTACACCCCCAGGCTTTTTTATGTTCTTTATTTTGAAACGGTCTCACTAAGTTGCAGAGGGCCTCACTAAGTAGCTAAGGCTGGCCACAAACCTGGATCCTCTTGTCTCAGCCTCCCAAGTACTGTGGTTACAAGCATGCACTACCACGCCCAGCTGTCTTCCCATTTTAGAGCTGTCACTCACACAAACTTTTGTTTCCTTCTTCTCATTTTGGTTCACATCTTCCTCCACTTCCCACAAACAGTTATGTGTGTGTGTGTGTGTGTGTGTGTGTATACCTCCAGTCCTGTTTTTTTTTTTTTTTTTTTTGGCAGTGCTGGGGACTGAGCCCAGAGGCATTCTTCCTCCAAGCTACACCCCCAGTCCTATTTTTATTGTTTATTTTGAATTAGGGTCTCACTAAGTTGCAGATGGCCTCACTAAGTAGCTGAGGCCACAAACCTGCAATCTTCCCGTCTCAGCCTCCCAAGTACTCGGATTATAAGCGTGTGCACCATGCCTGGCTCCTCCAGCCCTATTTTATTTTTTATTTGGAAACAGGATCTTGCTAAATTGCTGAGGCTGGCCTCGAATCTGCACCCCTCCTGACTCAGCCTCCCAAGTACTGGGATTATAGGCATGTATCACCACGCCCGGGCTAACAGTTCTTATTTTAAAAGCTGAATTCAGTACCAATTATTTTGCAAATTTGCTTAATGTGCTCTGGCAGATTGACCACTGAAATGGAATTTAAATTTAATAGGAGAGCCGGGCGTGGTGGCACACGCGTGTAATCCCATCATTTGGGAGGCTAAGACTGGAGGATCCAGGTTCGTGGCCAGCCTCAGCTGCTTAGTGAGGCCCTCTACAAATTAGTGAGATACTGTTTCAAAATAAAGAATAAAAAATAGGGCTGGGGGTATAGCTAGGAGGTAGAATGTCCCTGGGTTCCATCCCCAGTACCAGAAAAAAAAATTAATAGGAGGCATCTGAATGGCACGGAATGAGAAGTGAAGCCAAACCTGAAAGACAGAGGTGCCCATAGGCATCTTCTCCATATAGGCCTTTGTTTCCCTGGTTGGAAAGAGAGGGGGCTGGGCTATATGGTCTCTAAGAGAGAACTCTACCATCTTTAGTTATGATCCAACAAGCCGTGCCCCTCAGATAATAGAAGATAAGGAGTGTGTGTACTGGGTGACGGAGTTGGGAGAAGATGATTTAAAGAAGAGGGAAAAGTTGCAGGCAAGCCAGGAGAGTGGCGCATGCTTGTAATCCCAGCATTTGCGAGGCTGAGACCGGAGGATCCGGGTTCTCGGCCAGCCTCAGCTACCTAGTGATGCCCTCCACAACTTAGTGAGACCCTGTTTCAAAATAAAGAATAAAAAATAGGGCTGGGAGTATAGCTCGGAGGTAGAATGCCCCTGAGTTCAATCCCCAGTACCGCGGGGAAAAAAAAAAAGTTGCAGGCAAACACTTTTTCTGAGCACACAACATCCAGGAACGGTGTGTGCAAGATGTAGGACAAGAGGGTGGAAATAAATTTTGGTAATCAAGTAAGAGGTTTCCTTTGCTAAGGATAAGATGGCAGCAATGCTGCATCACTAAAGCCTTTGAGTCCTGGCCTCCCCATGCTGTATAGTTGAAAATCTACCAAGGGTTGGGGATGAACTAACAAGACCTCAGATGGCTATCAAAACCCCATTTTTCCTTCCTTGGGTTTGGTTTTGTTTTCAGTGCAATGTGTTCAGCAGGCTAGGCGTGGACTTCTACCTGCTTTCTTACTGGCATGCAGGGACAAGCAGCTACAGGAAAGAGAAAATGATTACTATTTCACTCTTCTATTACTTTTCTTAGTTTTTGTCACACAATTAGACTATAATACCTACACCTCAAAAGGTAGGGGCTGTTACACAAGAGTCAACAGAAACAAGCAGTGCCTCCTATGCACTATCAACTTTATCCTGCGCTATCCTTTGGTTATAAACAGCAGAATGGGGGAATTATCCATTGTTTGCTTCAGAGTGGGCTTCAAAAAATCGCTTTGTATTTACCTTGATTTTTTGGGGGGGGTCATATACATTCCAATCATCCCCTTAAATGTGTCTTTTTCATTTTGTGCAGCAAGTTCCAGGCAGTAAGAAACTCCGCTCTGGGAGTGCCTCTGGGCAAAAGATAAAGGGGGTTACAGCTAGTGGAAGTGGTAATTAGAGCCAATTACAACTTGACTTATCTGCTTTGTCATTAACATGCCTGTCAGACCTCTCATTTTTCTAAACAGAGGAAAAGAAAAGGTACAGCTTAGTGGGAGAGAGGGTTAGCCAAAGGGAAGCGATTTCTACTGCCACTCACCAACGCAGCATGTAACCTTAGACAACACATTGCCTTTCGGCTTCACCCTGCTTTGCTGAGAGTTGAACTCTGGGAGCCAAAAGGGACTTGGGAAATCACCTGGTCAGGTCCCCTGCCTTCTAGCAGGTAAGGTGTTATTACAACACCATTTGAAAAGATGACACATGAAAGATCCAAAGAATTTAACTAGAATATGGCTTCTGCCTCTTAAGTGTAATGGATTTGATTTTGGCCTCACTTTTAGCTTAACTGTCATTAGGAGAATGTAATTATTCTCCTCACATCTCTCACAGATTATGTTGTGTACAGGTTGACACATAATAACCACAAAACACTTTGAAAACACTAAGGGGAGCTTATAAATATAACATTACAAACAGAGATGGTCGTACTTTGGATGGATGGGTAACAGGAATGGATCTAGCTCTTTGAAGAACCGGCTTGAGAAAACTATACTCAGTTAAGGGGACCAACCTTACTTTCTGCAAATAAATTGAAGGGCATAATTAGGAGCAACAGAAAATTGAAAAAGAACAGAAATGCCACCGTCGGGCGTATCGTGAAGCTTGAGAGAGTAATCAAAAACAGTGAGATTCTGTGTGTAAAATCTGAAATCCTGAACAAAGTTGGGCTCCTTGAGGTAAAAGGAATTAAAAGGTTTTTCTTACAAATATCCTTTTAAAAGCTCACTATCTTATATTATCTCTAATGAGTTTGCCTTTGTCTTTCAAAACGTCTGCAGTCTGGTCACTGAAAGCCTGGCCTCATTATCTCTCTTCCTGTCTCCTATCTTTCTTCACCTTGCATTTTATTCCATTCAAATCACCCCAGCCCAACTCGCCATTTTTGCCTGCTACTTTGAACACATTATCTGCCTCACAAACTCTTGCTACCCTCTGTATTGAATGACTGTCAGGATCTCCCCATCCTTCTCTACCTTTAATCCCTTTCTTTCAAAAGTACTTTCTCCTCATATACCTGAAACAAATCCCATCCTTGCATCTGATAAGCCTTTTCTCTTCACTTTTTTCTTTTTGGGTATTGGGGATTGATCCCAGAGGCATTCTACCTCAGAGCTACACCCCCCCAGCCCTGTTTTTTTTGTTGTTGTTGTTGTTGTTTTTAATTTGGAAACAAGGTCTCCCTAAGTGGTGGAGGACCTCACTAAATTACTGAAGCTGGTCTCGAGCTTGCGATCCTCCTGTCTCAGCCTCCCAAGTACTGGGATTACAAGCCAACACTCAGCTTCTCTTCACCTTTCTTGAAAGTCGGCAAATATGTAACGTGAAGCCTACAGGGATACGGGTGGGCATTTTTAATAGGTAGAAGTCTCTTAGTAGTCTTCTATGTTTAGCTAAGATTACAAATAAGCTGCCTTTCTTTTCTATGTTTCTAAAGGGGAGGGCAAGTTAGGGCAAAATGTCCAGGAGCGGAGTGCGGATGTGTGTTGCTGGGAAGACTGCTTGTGATATGTTCCGAGTATTTTGGGGTGGGGTACTGAGGATGGAACCCAGGCATGTTCTACTTTTGAACTACACCCCCCAGCAGCCTCGAACCCGTGATCCTCCTGTCTCAACCTCCCAATTCAATTCCTGGGATTACAGGAGTGCACCCCCCACATCCCGTGATGTCCTGAGTGTTGAGGAGGGCCTGCCTTGAAGTTGCCTCACCCCTTCATTCCTTCGTTTAAAGTTGTACCCTTATTATCTTCAATAAAGTCTTCAATTTATATGTTCTCTTCCTTGATGAAGGGGTATTATGAAGTGGTCACCAGGGGAAAGCCAGACCCCTAGAGTGCCAGGAGGACGGATAATTCCCTTACTTAGCTTAGGACAATGGTGTCAGAAGTTATGCCAAAGAGGGTGGCAGTATGTATCCTAATGGAATTTTATGGTAGTGCATACCCTAGCGAGTAAAACTATTTAGGGTGGGGCACTACTCCATTATTAGATCCAACACTAGTAATATAAAGAGTTTGGTTACCTGGCAAATATTGAACTTAGACACAGTGTATACTTTCGATTTGTAATTTTTATTCACCCCCATATAATAGCATATATCATAATGTTGCACAGATGAAATCATTTTTGAAACTTGGTCAATCATTTGAGATTGGATCAGATTATAGACTTGAAAAAAATCACTGGGAACAAACTTTAATTCTCTACGTGTCGAAATTTGACTTGGAGATATCCAAAAGCCAGTTGAGACTGAGTCTGGTGAAATAAGGAGGGTAAGAACATGAACATGATTTTCAGTAAGATAAACATGTAAAAGGACTGACCTATGTTTTACTGTTAGCATTAAGTTTCTACGACCTCACAACATGCTACATCCTCAAAACAAACAACAGTTACTGGGCAAGGTAAATAATTGCCTTAAAAATTGCTTGGAGCACATAAATAAGGATCTGATTCTATGAGAAAAGAGGGAAAATAGGAATAGCTAAAGGAAATCTAGACAAAATTTGGCTTCTTTGGAGGTCAAGTAATATAGTTTTCATCGATCTGCCATGATTTATAGATGATAAACAGCTTTTGCCTTTCTTTTTTTTTGGGGGGGGGGGTACTGGGGATGAACACAGGGGCCTTCTACCTCTGAGCTAAACCTCCAGCCCTATTTTTATTTTTATTTTTTATTTTAAAACAGGGTCTCACTAAGTTGCGGAGGGCCTCACTAAGTTACTGAGGCTTGCCACGAACCTGGGATTCTCCTGCTCAGCCTCCCAAGTACTGGGATTACAAGCGTGCACCATCACACTCAGTATTAAGTGTGGGTCGGTAGCCCTGTTTGACTTAAATAAGTGATACAGCTGTTGGGAAGCAAGAAATGGAGCTGGATTACACACAGACAACCAACACAAACACACATAGGCTTCCTGGTATGTAAATTATTTTTGAGGTTAGAGATTTCCTTTTACAGAATTTAGTATATAACAGATTCAAAAACAAAACGTCTTGACCCCCCAATATTAAATAACTAAATGTGCAAAAGAACCACCATTAAATAGGACATCAAAAGCTATACATTTTCTATGAAACAATATGTGCACAGATGTTCAAAGCTGTGAAAATGCAATAAAGAGCACAACACATTTTGGTCACTTTATTAAATGACATTAAATAGTTTAAGTTTCAACTACTAAACAGCACTTTGAATGGTGAAAACACAGATAGTATATTGTCATACTTGAATGCTTTTCTTTAAAAACACAATTCCAGTCCTTATATATATTACAAAACAGCCTTAAAGGAAGAAGTGACATCTTTTCTACAGTACTCAAGATACTCAATACAGAAATGAAAAGCAGTCTAACAGAAACAAAAGCAAGTCTTCACAGCTGTATGATTTCAGCAGCCAAAGCTGGATGATGGACTGAAACAGTACTATACAACTGGGACAAAACATATACAATATCACAATACTAAGCAAAAACGCTTTACACCCAAAGAAATAAAACAGGTTACAAAATGTGGAGAATTTAGCAGGCAAAACTGTATTACAAGCAACATTTTAAATCGTCATTTTAAGCCATTGCAACTATTTAAAACATCTAAAACAAATATAAAAATGAGCTTTTTAGTATTTATTGACGCGATTTTGTCTTTAAATATTTGTTAAAACTTGATGTTATACTCAAAGTACATATTATGCAGCTAAAATGTCAAGTGAGAAGAGTGTATGCAAAGTGGTCCAAGTTTTATTTAAACTCTCTTGATTTCCAACTAATCCTTCTAAATGTTACTCTTTAAGTCATAGATTCATCCATGGTGAAAAGTTTACAAGGTGGTCTAAATTTTTCACATCTATGCCTTTGAGTAAATAATTAGACCATACTGAAAATTCCCAGGCCTAGTAAATCAGGTTTAAATATTCTGGACTTTCAGAAATACCAACTGATAACAGCTGGCTAGAGCATACTGCTTTCAAAAACTTCCCTTAAAAAATTTTTCTTTTTTCATTTATTCTAAAGTAAACATACATCTGCCCCCACCCCAATTAAATAAACTTGATTATATGGCTGGCGTAATATCCAAATATGTGGAATTTGTTAATGGTATCTTACCACAGGAAGGTGGAGGGCGGAGCCGCCAAACCTCATGATTTCCGCATCCTAAGCCTAGTGTTCTTGGATGTTTTACCACTAGTTCTTCCAAGATAAAAATGGAAATCTCTTTATTATTCAAACAACTCAAAACAGTTTTAGCTATGTTAAATTCATTCGAATCTAGTGATACCTAGAGCAAATCCTCCACCAGCTTTTTTGGGGGGGTAACTCTTTAGCTGTTTCTACTATCTGTCACATCACCATCTCAAAAATGGTTCTGTTATGTTGCATTGACTCCCATAGTCACAAACAATCTTTTCCTTTAAGAGATTCAAACAATCAAATTAAACATGAATAAAATTATAGGTCATTTCTACAGACCTAGGGTAAGAAAAAAAAATGCAATGATTTTCTGGTAAAGCCACAAAAAAGGGTATTAGATGAATTAATTTTGATCAGAAAGTTGCCTCACAGGTTTAAACTGAAAAATTATATCCAACCTTAAAATGATTTCAGAAAATGTAAGGAGAGTGGGGTAAAGAGCATGGTGATGAGAGAAAAGAAGAGCATAGAAGCCAGTGATCCTTATCTTTAAGAGGAATTATTTCACAATACTGACAGTACTGGGAATTGTTAAAGCACATTCCTTACGTGAACTTAAAGTCAGCAATGGTTCTGCCATTTTGATGTTGTTTCTAAAACAGGGTGTGAATCTAACAACCACCACTTCAGCATTACCCTCCTAAAATGCTAGAACTCGATTTTCTTAGTCCACATCCCACTGCCAGCAACAGGATGAAGCACTAGCACTGGCACCATGCAGTTACGAGATGTGCTTTAAATCAGTGCCAGGAGAGAGGAAATTCATATGTGGAAGATAATCCACAGCCCTGAAATTTTACCAGTAATTATTTCAGCACATCTAACTGAAAAGAAAAAATGGCAGAAAGACTAAAGAAGAAAAAGGAATTCTCTTCTTAGGCTGTACTTAAGGCTGCTTATACAATGCTAAGATAACTGCGAAGCTCCTCCAATGTTAGAGCAGTAGTATTTAAGAATATTGCACACAATTCTGTGTCAAAGCTAACCGTTATTTTCTACCTTTCAATCACAGACATGATAGAGCAGGAGCCCAGTTTCAGACTTCAGTCAAAAGAACATTAAGACCATTTCAATCACTCTAATCAAGAAATGGATTAAGTACAAAAGCGTTTTTTAACTTGAGGAATCAACTCTAAGAACTCAGCTGTGTTTTATAAGTAAAGAACAAATATATAAATCTTTATTCTTTCCTAAATTAATTACTTTTATGACAATTTTATGGTTGCTAAAAGCTGGCATAAAAATTTAGAGAGGAAATCTGTGGAGCTGTTATTGTTATGGAAGGACTTGTTTTCACTGAAAACAATTTGAAATATCTTCTGTACTCAATGTGTGTAAGAAGATTCTAGGCAACATCACTGACAAGTGTCAGGGAGAAATGGTATGCCCTATTTAAAAAAATTTAAAACTAATATGGAAGATTGGCATTTAAGGGGACCAAACTATTTATACAGTTGAGTTCTGTTAAGTCATTGATTCCTAAAAAAATAAAAGATCTTTCTATGATTTTTAACAATCCTTTAAGCTTTTAGTGCAAAATCACATTGGTTTCCCTTGGGAAGGTCCTGGATTTTTGCTTCTCATTGGGGGTGGTGCACGCTGTAACGGTGGTGGCTGCAGACCACCAGCCACTGACTGATACATTCCTCTCATATCAATCTGCTGGTAGTTAGAAGGATTCATTATTAAATTTGGAGGCTTTGGCATCATGAGGTGACCCAGTGCTGCTTGTTGATAAGTCATTTGTTGCTGCTGCTGCTGATTGTACTGCTGTTGGAGCCTTCTGTTCATAAGTATTCGCTGAACACAGCTGATTAACTATAGAGAAAAAAGGGAGCTGTTGTAAGTGCACGACCTGTCTCAAAGAGGCAAGTATCAAATTCTGAGTTAAAATCAATTTGTTAAGGGGGTACCATACCAAAAGGAAAACACATAATTGTTATCACCATTACTAATTTGACGGCATTCACAGGACCTTTACTGTAGAAACCAGTTAGTAACACCATTTAGGACTAAATTCTCTTAATGACTTGACTATTGTATTGCAAGCAGCATTTAGGTTAGTTGCCATAGTAACCTGTCCTGCACTGTGATTAGTCTCAAGTATTAGTTACAGCACTTTTTGTCAAGTCTCCTTTGTCATTCTTTTGAATATTCCACACGATGACAGACAAATAAACATTTCAGTGACAAACGCCAAAGGGAAAAGCGTTTGTAGTAGGAATAATTCCTACCTGGAATGTCTCAAATTTCCTAAGATAACTTAAAACCACACAATTCTGCCTTGCTTTCTAAGTAAAATTCATGCCACAGAAATTGATTCCCTGGTGTCAAGAGTTGAAATTTCCCAGTGTAGGGCAGATGGCTGGCAAACGATTGTGCTGGGAAAGATGATCAAGGATCCTGGAATATACTAGCTTCTTTGAAGAAATTATATCATGTAGTAGGAACTTGTGATATAGATCATCCAGACCTCCACTTCTTATTCTCAAATTAAATATACTGAAAATGTACTTTTTAGAAGCTGATGAAAAATAACAGGCAAAAGTTCCTATTTGGATATTATATGGAAATGGATACTATACAATCATCAAGTAAATACACTTGGAAAGTTGTTGCTCCTTCATCACAAATGTATTATCTTTTTTTTTTTTTTTTTGGCGGTCCTAGGGATTGAACTCAGAGGCATTCTACCTCCAACCCACACCCCCAGCCCTATTTTTTATTCTTTAGTTGGAAACAGGGCCTCACTAAGTAGCTGAGGCTGGCTGCGAACCTGTGATCCTCCTGTCTCAGCATCCCAAATACTGGGATTTATAAGCCTGTGCTACCATGCCCGGCCAGATGTGTTATCTTTACTTAATATTACTAGGTTCCTTCCTTCCTTCTTTTTTTTTTTTTTGGAGGCACCAGGGATTGAACCCAGGGGCATTCTATCTCTGAGCTACACCCCCTGCCTTTTTTATTATTTATTTATGTATGTATTATTTATTGCAGTACTGGGGTTTGAACTCAGGAACATTCTACCCCTGAGCTCCAGCCTGATTTTTTTATTCTTTATTTTGAAACAGGATCTCACTAAGTTGTAGAAAGCCTCACGAAGTAGCTGAGGCTGGCCACGAACCTGCAATCCTCCTATCTCAGTCTCCCAAATACTGAGATTATGAGTGTGCGCCACCATTGTTTGTTTTGAAACAGGGTCTTACTAGGTTGCTGGAAGTCTCGTTACATTGCTCACGCTGTCTTCTACCCTGCAGTCCTCCTGTCTCAGCCTCCCAAAGACTGGGATTATAGGCGTGCGCCACCTTACCAGGCAGACATTACTAAGTTTCTGACAAAATTTCTTCTAGAATAATCAATGACCATCCATTGCTCCACGTCACATAAGCCTATTACGGCATATTTCAGAATATTAATTAGAACCTAGAGATAGAATTCTTACCATCTGTTGTTTTGTCAATACATCATTGTAGATTGCTTCTCTTCGTTTAACATCAAGCTCCTGGCTGGCTTGTCTACTTAGCGCTAATGCCTGCACTTGGGCCTCAGAGAGATTAATGTTTTCCTTCCACTAAAAGAAAAAAAAAATTCTTTAATCCTTATGACTGTATCATTGAGGAAAATAATCAAGACACTTAAAGGTATTCACAATTTTTCAAATTTTCTCCCTCCCTATTTTTCCTTTATGCTATTCTGAAGAAAAGAGTGATATAAAAGGAGAGTATAAAGTTGTCTACTATTGTAGACTATCTCTGGAGTTAAATAACTATTGGGATTTAATTTGTATGACTGGTAATTAAAATGTGTTTATGCAAACTACACATATATTTCTGTTTGATTTCCTAATTCTTAGGTTTTAACCCATTTCTCTTTTGTGTCAACATCTATGCAAAATTGCTGGGTTACAGCTTGGTAACTACTACCAATACTAGTCACTAGTACTAGTACCAGTTTACTATTACTTTAGGACTACAAATCAAGTAATAGAACTAAGACTCTTTTCTCCAAAAAAGTACTAAAGCAAACAACAATTAAAAATTAAAAGAAATAGTATGTGTGCAGGGGTGGGGGGGGTACACAAAAAAAGAGGCTGAGATAAGAATTGCCAATTAGCTTACGACAGCTGAAATAATATCTTCAAGAGGCTGAATCCTCACTGAAGTCACACTGTTTGTTGCTTCCACAACTTTTTCTCTTCCTTGATTAATGAGGTCCTAGAAGTACGTAAGAAATAAGTTACACAGGACAGAAAGACAGCAGTTTTAAAACATAGGGTTCCTTTCTCTTGCTGATTTATAGCACTACATAATTGAAGGGAACAGTAAATTTCAGCATCAAGGAAGTGAAGCTTATTGATGCCAAAACTGTCCTTAGGAAGATAAAAATTTGGATTTTATTGCACCATTAGTTTAATGATTTAAATGAATTCACAGATCCAAGTATTGGCACAATAAAACCCAATCTTTCCTATTTAATTCAGAATTGATTTTAGTTTTAAATCACTCATTTCACAATACAGGACATTATCAATATTTAATGGTATGTTTACATTGCATTAGAATGTAAATTAATGTGTATACTTATCCTGTTTTTAAACATTAGGAAGTAATCTATTTACTCCAAATATTTTATAACTAAACAAAGTGCTATTTCCCTACCTATTCAGCTACCCTATTGTTCCTTAATTAAAATAATTTGAACTATATTAATTCAAGATCTGATTCTTTTGTGCTCTGGACACACTGCATTTTACTAATATTATATTGGTTAAAAAAGGTAAATAAATAAAAGAAAAAAATTGTTGGTCTATTCAGAGGTAATCTTTTAGAGAATGTGATATTCCTGCATGGGGAACCCCCAACAACCAGGCACTTGAAATTGCCTTTAATTCATGTTAAAATTCCTTTTTATTTCACAAACTTACCTCCAGCTGTTGATTACTCATTGCTGACAGGGCTCCCAAATTGAAAGGAATATAAGGAGTTTGAGCATTGAAAGTGACAGGGGGTAAATTGGTCCCAGTCGGTATGTTGAAACGCATAGTCAGTCCCTAAAAACAAAAAATTATGCACTTTTCACATTGTGATTTAGAACTTGAAATTCTACATCACCTACTGGTTTAGAAAAGAATCCATGTTCTCAGAGCTAGGAAATTATTAACACTCTTCCACACACAAACAAAACACTCTTTTCACCCGAAACCAAGATCTTATTACATGGAAAGCTTTAACCCCTAAAGGTGTATTCTTTTTTTCTGATAATTCCCACTGAATGAGGCAACTCAGTGAATTCAGATGAGACTCCTAACATCACATCAATGTTAAAGGAGTTTGGTACAATGAGTAAGGAGTTTAAAAAGGATTCAGGTATTAGGATAAGGTTTCTCATGCTCATGCACATTTTGCTCAAGTGGGTTGGTGTTTAAAACAGACATGGAATTTCATTCAATAAAGTTGCTCCTGGAGAGTGACATCAGTGTCCAATAATAAAATATTTGTGTGTCCTGATATTTAGCCAAAATTTAGACTTCCCCTACTTCCAAACTCTAAGCCTCTACATGTCTGTGACTAGATTTAGTGTGGGTGCTGATTAGAATGAAGTAATGCTAAATATACAAGCTTCCTACTCAACTCAATTCAGCAACTGCTAAACAGACATGGAGTTACTACTGTTGAAGTGTAAAATATTATTTTCTTCTCTCTCCTCTCCTCTCCTCTTACTCTACCATCAAATAGTACCATCAAATTGACACTCAACTAGGGATCCTGTATCTGAAGACCCACTATATTGCTGCCCATTTCAAATATGATCCTTTTCTTTCTGACAGCACTTTCAAATGACTAATATAAAAACAGAAACCAAAAAGCTTTTTCTTTTTGAGATGGGGTCTTGTTGTGTTGCCCAGGATGGTCTAGAACTTCTAGGCTCATGCAACTATCCTGCCTCAGCCTCCCAAGGAGCTAGGACCATAGATCTGTGACATGGCCCTCAGCCCCAAAAGCATTTTGCACAAACTACCTTCTTTTCTGCTTCATATTCAGCCCAGGCTGCTTTTCTTTCTTCTTCAGTCAACTCTTCTTCTTCCTTATGGTCCAAAAGAGAGTCATGTTCATGATATCCTACAATGTGTTCTTTATGTATCTGAAGAAGTTCTGCAAGTATGGTATCCTGTTTAGAGGGGTCGAAATAATAGAGAATTATTTTCTCCCTCTGGATCACATTTCCATAGTTCTATAGTCAACTCTTAAGACTAGAAATAGAGCACTTTTCACATATGTAATATATATTATAAATTACCGAGAAAACAGCCATAAAACATGCGACAAATTCTTATATCAGAATTTCATGTTTACAAACTGTGCTTCAGATGTTCACTTTTTAAAATTTGCCATTTTCAGTTTTCAAAGTCTTTGCCCCTCAACTTAGAAGCATTTTTTCATATACCTTTTGCTTTGTGCTTAGTTTTGAGTTGAGAAATGCTAACATAAGTCTGTTTAATTTGTGACTATATTGGGTGCCTGTGCTAAAAATCATGGTTGTTCCTGTTTATACATTTTTTTCATTTTTTTTGGTGATGATACTGGGGACTGAACCCAGAGGCATTTTACCTCGGAGCTACACCCCCAGCCCAATTTTATTTTTATTTTAAAACAGGGTCTCATTAGGTTGATGAGAATCTCACCAAGTTGCCGAGGCTGTCCTCGAACCTCCAATCCTCTTGTCTCAGACTCTCAAGTACTGGGACTACAGGTATGCACCACTATGCCTGGCTCTGTTTATACTTTTTTTTTTTTTTTTTTAAACACGCCCCAGCAACTTAGCGAGACTCTCAGCAACCTAGCAAGACTGCTTCAAAAACAAAAATAAAAAAGGCCTTGAGGGGTGTAGCTCAGAGGTAAAATGCCCCTGGGTTCAATCCCTAGTACCAAAAAAAATAAGTGCCTAAAAATTAGGATCATTTATGTACTCAGTAAGAACACTAAAGTCTTTCTCTGTATAACCATGACAGCAAGACACAAAGAAAAATGGGGTGGGGATTAAAGTGATTCAATGATGTGTTACTTTTAATAAGAAATATAAAATATTCACAAGATATTAAGAAATCATACATAAAAACCTGGATATATATGACAACTTTATTCACTTTACAAAGGGACTTTCCATGTTTTAAAACAAGTTCTTCTTGAACATACTTTTTTTTGTGGTAGGGAAATGTGCTAGTCTACATTAATTTGTTACATTAAAATATTTATTTTGCTGGGCGTGGTGGCATTTGCTTGTAATCCCAGTACTTGGGAGGCTGAGACAGGAGGATCACAGGTTTGCGGCCAGCCTCAACTACTTAGTAAGGCCCTCTGCAACTTAGTGAGATCCTGTTTCAAAATAAAGAATAAAAAAATAGGGCTGGGGGTGTTAGCTCGGGGTTAAAAAAAAAAGATAATTATTCTTTAGATGTGTGACTTCCATGCCCATTCCTTGAAGTATGAATAAAGAGATAAGAAAATAAAGAGAATAAGAATAAAGAGAGACTGATAATAATAAAACCAGATAAGACTGACTAAATATTTGTGGTATTGGGGATTGAACTGAGGGACATTCTACCTCTGAGGTATACCTCAAGCCCTATTTTTTGTTTGTTTGTTTTGTGTGGTACTGGGGATTGAACCCAAGGGCATTCTATCTCCGAGCTATATGGCCAGCCCTTTTTATTTTATTTTGAAAAAGGTCTCACTGAAGTTGCTGGGAGTCTCACTACATTGCTGAGGCTGGCCTCAAATCTGCGATCCTCATGTCTCAACTTCCCAAGCACTGGGATTAAAGGTGTGAACTACCATGCCAGGCAAAAGCCCTATTTTATTTTTTATTTTGAAACAGGAGTCTAAGTTGCCAGGGTACTCACTAAGTTGCTGAAGCTGGCCTCAAACCTGTGATACTCCTGGCTCAGCCTTCCAAGTACTGTATAGGTGTATGCCACCATGCCCAGCCACTAATATATTTAAGAAGTAATCATGCCAAATACAATGAAAAAAGTCAGTTGTTCTACAATACATCAAATAAATCACAAAGTTCCAATTTCCTATGGATAAACTCTCATATTATTTCTTCCTGGCATAAAAATGATCTTAATTGGGAGGCTGAGACCGGAGGATCCAGGTTCCGGGCTAGCCTCAGCTACCTAGTGAGGCACTCGGCAACTTAGTGAGACCCTGTTTCAAAATAAAGAATAAAAAATAGGGCTGGGGGTAGAGCTTGGAGGTAGAATGCCCCTCAGTTCAATTCCCAGTACCCACCCCCCAAAATGATCTTAAACCAGGGATGATGCATGCCTGTAATCCCAGTACTTAGGAGGCTGAGACAGGAGGATAACAAGTTTGAGGACAGTCTCAGCAATGTAGGGAGATTCCCAGCAATCTAGCGAGACACTGTTTCAAAATAAAAAGGGTTGGGGTTATAGATCGGAGGTAGAATGCTCTGGGTCCAATCCCCAGTACCCCTCCCCCATTTTAAAAAATGATCTTAAAGTCAGGCGTGGTGGCACATGCTTGTAATCCTAGTACTTGGGAGGCTGAGATAGGAGGATCATAGTTTCGCAGCCAGCCTCAAATATTTTGACCCTGTTTCAATAAAAAAAAAAAAAAAAAAAACCCAGGGTTGGGGGTGTAGCTGAGAGGTAGAATGCCCCTGGGTTCAATCCTCAGAAACAAAGACAGACAGACAGACACATAGACACACACACACACACACACACACACACACACACACACACAATGATCTTAGTCATATCAGTTCATTTTTCTAAGAAAGCTACCTAAGCAAAAGACCTAAAGCACTAGGAACTGAATTAATTCTTGGCTGTGCCACTGATTCATTCTCTCTCTAACACTGGATAATAATTTGGACGAGCTAATAATTTAGATACTCTTTGCTCCCAGGATTAAGGAAGATATAAGAAGAGCAGAATTAATGAAAACACCCCATTCTTTAAAAACAAACCTGTCAAATGAGTATAGAATTTCTCTCTTAACTATAAATACTAGAATTCATACATTAATTACTTTTTTTTTTTTTTGCAGTACTGGGGATTGAACTCAGGGGCATTCTACCTCCGAGCTATACCCCCAGCCCTATTTTTTATTCTTTTATTTTGAAACCGAGTCTCACTAAGTTGCGGAGTGCCTCACTAGGTAGCCGAGGCTGGCCGCGAACCCGGATCCTCCGGTCTCAGCCTTCCGAATGCTGGGATTACAAGCGTGCGCCACCACGCCCGGCCATTAATTACTTTTTTATTGTTGGAGAAATCTTTTGAAATGCATGTATGTGCACATACATACACTCATATATACTTTTTATAAATGCCTGAAGCTATGGTGGTGCATGCCTGTAATCCTGGTACTTAGGAGGCTGAGACTGGAGGACCACAGTTTCACAGCCAGCCTCAGCAACTTAGTGAGACCCTGTTTCAAAATAAAAGATAAAATAGGGCTGGGAGTGTCGCAGTGTAGCTCAGAGATAAAAAACACCCCTGGTTCAATCCCCAGTAAAAAGGAAAAAAATGAAGAAGAAGGAGGAAGAGAAGGAGGAGGAGGAGGAGGAGGAGGAAGAGGAGGAGGAGGAGGAGGAGGAGGAGGAGGAGGAGGAGGAGGAGGAGGAGGAGGAGGAGGAGGAGGAGGAGGAGGAGGGGGG
>PVLC010024154.1:0-24966 GCA_004027655.1 Graphiurus murinus
CAAATGCTTTTTCAGCATCAATTGAGATGATCATGTGATTTTTGTCTTTGATTCTGTTTATGTGGTGAATTACATGGATTGTTTTTTTGTGTTGAACTAGCCTTGCATTCCTGGGCTGAACCCGACTTGGTCATGGTGTATAATTTTCTTGATGTGGTTTTGAATGCATATTGCTAGTATCTTGTTTAGCAGTTTCACATCTAAGTTCATCAATGATATATGCCTGTAGTTTTCTTTTCTTGAGCTGTCTTTATTTGGCTTTGGTATTAATCTGATGTTGGCTTCACAGAATGTGTTTGGGAGGGTCTCGTTTCTTTCTATTTCACGGAATAGTTTGAGGAGTATTAGGATTAGCGCTTCTATAAATGTTTTATAAAATTCACTTGGAAAACCATCTGGCCCTGGGCTTTTGTTTGATGGTAAACTCTTTATTGCTGTTTCTATCTCTTTGATTGCTATTGGTCATTTTTTTTTTCCTGTATCTTTTTGACTCAATTTAGGAAGGTTATATGTGTCTAGAAATTTGTCAATTTCTTCTAGATTTTCCATTTTGTTGGAGTATAGTTTTTCAAAATAGTTTCTGATTATCCTCTGTATTTCCATACTTTTGGTGGTAATATCACCTTTTTTCATCTCTTATTTTGGTAATTTGGGTTGATTCTCTCTTTCTTTTGGTTAGGTTGGCCAATGGTTTATCTATCTTGTTTATTTTTTTAAGAAACCTGTTTTTGGTTTTGTTGATTTTCTATTTTTTTTTATTCTCTATTCCATTAATTTCTGCTCTGATTTTCATAATTTCCTGTCTTCTACTGGCTTTGGGCTTTCAGGGCTTGTTAGACTTGTTTTTCAAGGGCTTTGAGCTGTGTCATTAGGTTATTTTTTTGGTGATTTTCTGTTCTTCTTATGTGGGCACTCAGTGCTATAAATTTTCCTCTTAGTACTGCCTTCAAAGTGTCCCAGAGGTTTTGATATGTTGTGTCTCTGTTTTCATTGGTTTCTAGGAAATTTTTAATTTCTCCTATGACCTAATCTTCATTCAGCAATGTGGTGTTCAGTCTCCATGTGTTTACATGGTTACTTTGGGTCCTCTTGGAGTTTATTTCTAGTTTCACTCCATTGTGGTCTGAAAAGATGCAGGGAATTATGTTATATTTTTTGAATTTGACAGTGCTTGCTTTATGGCCCAGAATGTGGACTATTTTGGAGATGGTTCCATGTGCAGCTGATTAAAATGTGAATTCAGGTGTAGTTGGGTGTAATGTGTCTAATAGCTCTAATATGTGTCTAATAGGTCCATTTGGTTTATGGTATTCTTTAGGTCTGATGCATCTCTACTGACCTTTTGTTTAAAAGATCAGTCTAGAGATGTAAGAGGAGTATTGAAGTCTCCCAGTATTAGTGTATTGGGATCTATGTGTGTCTTTATATCATACAGAGTTTGTTTTATGAAAGTGGCTGCACCTACGTTTGGAGCATAGATGTTGATAATTGTTGTTTCCTCTTGCTGGATTGTTCCTTTTACTAGTAAAAAATGACCTGCTTTGTCTCTTCTGATAAGCTTAGGCTTGAAGTCTAATTTGTCTGATATCATGGTTGCTACTCCTACTTGTCTTCGGTTTCTATTGGCATGCATTACCTTACTCCAGCCCTTCACCTTTAGTTTGTGGGAATCTTTGCTTCTAAGGTGTGTTTCTTGCAGGCAGCATATAGATGGATTCTGGGTTTTGATCCATTTTGCCACCTTGTGCCTTTTTATTGGGGAGTTGAGACCTTTTATATTCAATGTGATTATTGAGAGTTGATTTTTATTTCCTAACATTTTGACTTCTGTTTTCAGTGGTGTTTATTCTTCTTTGCTTAGTTGTTTGCTTCCTGGAAATTATTGTTTTTCTGTTTCTGATGTTTACTCATTAGGTTTTTTTTGTAGTTAATCTCTTTAAGTAGTTTCTCTAGTGTTGGTTTGGAAGATATAAATTATTTCAGTTTCTGTTTGTCATGGAAGGTTTTTATATCCCCGTCAATTTTGAGAGAGAGTTTTGCTGGATATGAGAATCTTGGCTGCAAGTTATTTTCTTTCAGCATTTGGAATATGTTATTCCATCCTCTCCTGGCTTTCATGATTTGATTTGGGAGATCTGGAGTGATTCTAATTGGTTTGCCTCTAAATGTCACTTGGCCTTTTACTTTTGTTTCCTTTAAAATTCTCTCCTTATCCTCTACATTAGTCAACTTGATTATTATGTGGCATGGTGAACCTCTTCTTTGGTCCTGTCTTCAGGGAGTTCTGTATTTTTCCTGTACCTATGTGTCAACTTTTCTTTCCATGTTTGGAACATTTTCTGATATAATTTCTTTGAAAAGATTGTTTATTCCATAAGTTTCAACTTCTAATCCCTCTTCTATGCCTATTACTCTTAGGTTAGCTCTTTTAAAATTGGCCCAGATCTCTTCGATGTCCAATTCATAATGTTGTATTTTTTTTTCTAAGTTATGTACTATAGATTCATTTTTGGAGTGGTCATCTTCTACGAGTGATATTCTATTTTCCATGTGATCTAATGTACTGTTTATAGTTTGTATTGATGTCTTCATTTCAATTATTTCATCTTTCCCTTCCTTCAATGCTTGTCTTTGGTTCCTTTTCAGGTCATCGAATTCTTTGTTTATTTGTTCCTTTATTTCTTTCCAGGTTTCCCTACATTCTTTCTGAAAATCCTGTATTGTTTCTAGTATTAAAGATCTGAATTGTTCTTCTGGTAATCTCTGCCATTCTGGGTTGGTGAAATCTGTTATTGAGGGGTTGTGGTAGCTCATTGTTTCTTTGTTATTTTTTCTTCCCATGGTTCCCTTGTTCTTAAATTTATATCTTTGCTGCTCTTGCAAGTTTTCTCGTCTAATCTCTGCAGTAGGGGTTTAGGGGTGTCTGCTGGTATATACAGGTATAGGTTGTGTTCAGTGGTAAAGGTTGGGTGAGAGGTCACAGTGATGAATGCAGGAGTAGGGTAAAGAAGAGGGTATGTTCCAGTGGAATAAGAGGTTGAGTGTTTGAGATGATATATTGTAGACATTAGAGATGGTAGATATGTCGGGAGATTCTGGTAGTCAATATAGGGTTTTGAGTGTGGTAGTATGAGATGGTCTTGATATGAGACAGGAAAAAAAGGAAAAAGAAAAAGAGGAGGAAAAGTATTGAGGAGGGGAATATAGATGGGAGAGAGGGGGGAAGCTTGTAAAAAGGATGAGATTCAACAAGCTAAGCAAGTAATAACAAGGCAACCAATCATCCAAACAAAGATAAATAAATCAAGGCAATACAAAACGAACAGAGTAAAAACAGATAAAACATAACACCAAAAAAAGAAACAAAACAAAACAAATCAACCCCCCCCCCCCAAAAAAAACCCAAAAAACTAAAAACAACAACAAGCAACAAAAAATTTTTGAGTATGTCTCTGGCATTTTTATTTGCTCTGTCAGGGCAGGCGGAGGGGGGGTGGGGGGGTGGGGCGCTGTGGTTCGGTGATGCTTCTCCCGCTGCTAGCTTATGCCACTAGGCTCTCCACAGGGCCTGTCTATGTCTTTCTCTCTGCCGTTGCCGATGGCAGGATTGCAGTCTAAATGCTGGGCCTTTTCAGATGTCTTATATGCACTGGGTTCTTCCCGCACTAATTGCTAGAAGGGCGGGTGACTGAGTCTGTCCTTTGTATGGGGGCCCCCGCACCCCAGGGGTGCAATCCAACTTACAGATCCCTACTGCTTGGAGTTACATTGTTGCTTGCTTCACCTCTGGTTTTGGGGGCGCCAGAGGACAGTGAAGGTCTGGATAGCTGGCAGAAGTTGGCTGGGAGGAAGTGGCGTGCAAAATGGCGGCCGCTGGTTTGCGGTGTGCGCTGGATCCCTTGTTTTCCTTGGGTTTTGTTCAGCTCACTTTTATGCCGCTCTGCTCCTCTTTCCTTCCGTCAAGAGGTTGTGTTTGCGGCCGTTTTGGTTCAAGCTCTGCTGTGCAGTTGGTCATTCCAGCTCTGGAGAGGTGCGCTGGGGCGGTCCTGTGTGTGAGCTTACGCTGGTCGTCCTATGAGTTCCGGTAGCGGTGGATGCTGCAGGGATCCCTGCCTGGGTAGAGTGTGGAGTCCTGGGGGTGCTCACTCCATGGCTGGTCTGGTGGCTTGTAGATCCTGGCGTCTGGCTGGCCGCCACAGCTCCAGGGCCCAGTTCCACAGCCTGGTTCCATGGCCCAGTGCCAAGCCGCCGCACGGTGGTCTCTTTTGCTCTCCCTGATCACCTCTCTGGTTCTTCTTTAATTGTGGTTCAAATTTCGCTTTTTTGTTGCTTTTTTTTCCTTCTGTTAAGAACCTTTTTTGTGGCAAATTTGATTCAAACTCACAGCATCTGGGGAGAGGTGTTTCACTCAGACGCCATCTTGAAACCTCTCTGTTACTCTTCTTATTAAGGATCAGAAACTACCTTCCTCCCAAGTATTTGCTATGTTCTGAAATGAGAATTCAGAATTATTGATGGGTTGGAATATTAAGACGAACAGGATTATGAAGCATGTTTTTCAAACTAAGCTTATTAGAGCTTTTCCTAAAAGGAAGCTTAAAAGTTGTCACTGTTTAATGTATGATGCAAAGTACCATAAACTACCAAACTGGTGTTTTAAAAACAGGAAACATTAGGCGAAATTCTTTTTTTTTTTTTTTTTAGTACTGGAGATTGAACTCAGGGGCATTCTATCTCCAAGCTATACTCCCAGCCCTATTTTTTATTCCTTATTTTGAAACGGGGTCTTACTAAGTTGCGGAGGGCCTCACTAGAGAAATTCTTTTTTTAAATTAATTTATATTTTATTTTTATTTTTGTGGCATCCCAGTAGTTTTATTGACTATGATAACTGCATTGGTTCAACCAGTTGAAATTTGAGCTACTTTCTAAAACTAGAACCTTGTTTCTGAATTGAAACAGTAGAAGGAGACAATCTCTTTGTTAGTTAGACTTAAGGATATAAAATTGTCTCATTAACCTTACCTACAGAACTATTATCGTGGTTAAAAAAATCCAAGGAGTATAGCATTTTAGTATGCAATATTTTCCTTTTAAATTTACATTTTTATAGTAGTTATCCTAAAAATATACATACATTAAAATGCTTCTGAGAGGCTTAGTCAGGGTTAATTGTAAGAGAATATTTTGATGTTTACTTTTGAGCTGTTGAACTTAAAACTTACTATAATTCACTGAAGAATGTGGTTTCTAAGGGGCTCCTTTTCTTCTTTTTCCCTTCCAACATGCAGACACAAAAAATGTAGTCTACAATAAAGTTGTAGTTGCTATCACACCAGATAACATTGTTTGACTGTGATCCTCTTTCTCATAGAGCATTTCTGTCTCAAGGTTTTTCTGTTTTGTTACTAATTTTATCATGAAAACTGTGATTGTAGTTTTCCTATAGTATTTTGATACATATTCTCAGTGTTTTCAGTTAATTGTCTTAGTACTTGTCTACTATGTATTTGCAAAGTAAGATTATTTTCCTGTTCTATAGATACTTCAAAATGTTTTCTGAGTTTTTTTTTCACTTATTTCATTAGGGGGCAGTAGAGTGCTTTGCTTGCCTAACCTTTTCAGGCATTCAGTGTTATTTGAAACAACATTTAAAATAACTTTTGTGAAGTCAGTATTGGGAAATTCAGTGTTTACATTTCTAATCTGTATATAACAATAGAGTTCTCTTGTTTCCATCAACAAAATTAATGTCTATTTATCAGATGTGTATAGAATAAATAAATGAAATCATCACAGTTCAGTTTCTGTTAATTTGTTTTCTGATCATTTGCCAAAATGAAATTTATTAAAAAGCCTCTAATGCTGCTTACTTTTTGTTACAGTCTGTCACTTATATTAATTTACTTATGAGAAAAGAGAATAAAATACCCTACCCTAGTTATAATTTAACTAGTTCTAAGCTAATTATAACCAGTTGGCATTTTTTTATTTATGGAGAATAAGGAATGTCATGTGTAACAAATATTGTTAATTTTGTATAACATTAATACTTTAACTTTTATTATCCTAAAAACACCAAAATACTTAATTTTTCTCTTAATCTTATATTCTCCCTGTCATTTTGCTATTAAGACAATCACACTCACATTTTGTTAATATAGGAACTAGGATTTTTTTTTTTTTTTTACATTTTTTAAGAAAGAACCCTGTGTTTCATTCTTTCTTTATTTTGCAACAACTGGTATAAAATCATCTCGACAAGAGAAGTTCCATTTTTCATAATGTTAAGCTGAATTGTACTTAGGTTGCATAATGTACTTTATAAGCAAGTATTTATGATTTTAAGTGAATGTAGGTCTTTTAATACCATTTTCTGAGGTAGAGAGCTTTGTTTTTATTTCTAAAGTGTATGTTAAATTCTATTCAGGGTAAGGAAAAAGGTGAAGGGCTCCTTTTTTCTTTATTGTTTACTCTGTACTAGACATATAACCTCTTTTGTTGTTTACAATATCTCTTCTAGGTGTGAATAATTATTATCATTATTTTATTAATATATGGAAAAATAGAAATTCAGAGAAGTTAGTTACCCCAGCTTATAAAACTAGTTTTATTTTAGAGTCCCATGTTATATTCTTTCGTTGGGTACTACATCATTTCGCTTATTTAATATTTTAGTAACTGATACTTTAATATGTGTATATGTTTCAAGATTTTGAGTGCTGGTTTAAGATGTAAAGTTTTGTTATTGCTTTTTCTTCATAGTATCATAGTTATTTGGATTCTAATTTTCATTTTCCCCTTTCCTTTTATTTGATTAAATCAAATCAATTTTACACATTTACTCAGAGATATTTTATTTTATATAGTTAAGTGAAGCCATATATGATATCAGTTAATTCAATAGAACCTACATTTATTAACAGTCTTACTGTAAGGACTATACTACATCATTGATGTTGATGTCTTATGAACAAAGAAATAGGCTATATTACTTGAAAAGAAAACATATTCTTAGATTTATTTAGGACAGATGGCTCAGAAAGAAAAAATATGTATGCTCATCAGTCATGAATTCTTGTTATAGAAATTTAAAATATTTTTTATATCCTTAAAGGTGATGCTAATATTGACTGACTTGGAAAGATCTTCACATTTTGGGTTATTATCAGAGGAGGTCTGAATTTTTTTATTTAATATTGATCTTTATTTTTTATTGGTACATTGTAATCATAAATCTTTGTGAGGTACAAGCTGGTAGAGGCATACATGCACACATCTTTCAATTAACTCTTCCCCAAACCCCACGCCATTCTTTTACCCCTTCCTACTTCTCATGTTAGGTTTATTGACTTTGATATGTTTGTGAATGTACATCATACGCATTAGGGTGTTTCCCTCTCCCCTCCTGACCCATCACCTCCAGTTAGGTTGCCTTCTTTTCTTATCTAAGTTTTCTCCTTCATCTAGAGTCCCTCCTATGACCCACTTTCTCTCTAGCTTCTGCATATTAGGGAGAGCATCTGATTTTTTACTTTTTGTGACTGACTAATCTCACCAAGCATAATGTTTTCCAGTTCCATCTATTTCCCTGCAAATGACATGATTTTGTTCTTTTTTATGGCTGAGTAAATTTCCATTGTGTACATATCCCATAGTTTTGTAATCCATTCATCCATTGATGATCATCTTGGCTGGTTCCATAGTTTGGCAATTGTGAATTGTGCAGCTATAAACATAGATGCACATGCATTAGTCTGGTAGTTTAGTTTCCATTCTTTTGGGTAGACACCCAGAAGTGGTATTGCTGGATCATATGGTAGGATCATTCTGTGAGGATCCTCCGTACTGTTTTCCAAAGTGGTTACACTAATCTGCAATCCTACCAATAATGTATTAGAGTTCCTACTTCTCTACACCCTTGCCAGTATTTGTTGTTATTTGTGTTTTTAATGATTGTCATTCTATATTGGGGTTAGGTGAAGTCTCAGGGTAGTTTTGATTTGCATTTCTTTGATTGCTAATGATGTTGAACTTTTCTGCTCATACCTCTGAGTCAAATCCCTATAATGGAAGTGACAGACAGGTACCAGAAAAGCAGTTGAGATCTTTAATAGTAAAAATGATACAAGATTTCTGAAAAGAATTCAGAGAGAGCCTGAAAGAAATAAGGGAACAAATAAACAAAAAAATTTGACACCCTCAACAGGAATAAAAAAGAAGCCTTGAAGAAAGTGAAGGATGTGAGTATGCAATAATTGAAGTGAAGGCATCAATACAAACTATAAACAGTAGATTATACCACATTAGAATCTCACTCTTATGACCACTTTAAAAATGAACGCAGAGTATATAATTAGAAAAACCAATTCACCAGTGTGAATTGGACATTAACAAGATCTGGACCAATTTAAAAGAGTTAACCTAAGAATAACAGGCATAGGAACAGGCATAGAATAGGGAATAGAAGTTAGAACCAAAGGGATCAACCATCTTTTCAAAGTAGTAATATCAGAAAAAACTTCAAACATAGAAAAAGAGGTCGACACTCAGGTACAGGAAACAGAACCCCCTTTAGACAAGATCAGAGAAAAGGTCTGAATTTTTTTCATATATTTATTGGCCATTTAAATTTCTTCTTTTGAAGAATGTCTATTCAGTTCAATTGCCCATTTTGTGATTGGGTTATTTTGGTTTTTTTAGTGTTAAATTTTTGAAAGTCTCTCATATATTCCAGATGTTAGTCCTATATTTGAGGAGTAGCTGGCAAAGATTTTCTCCCATTCTGTGTAGACTCTCTCTTTACATTCTGATTTCCTTTGCCATCCAATTTATTGATTCTTGGTTTTATTTTCCTGAGCTTTGGGGATCTTGTTGAAGAAGTCTCTACTAGTGCTTATATTTTGGGTCCTTTGTTTTCTTCCAGTAATTGCAAAGTTTCTAGTCTAATTTCTAAGTCTTTGATCCTTCTTGAGTTGACTTTTGTGAAGGGTGAGAGATAGGGGTCTACATTTCAAGCAGTTCCAACCTATCTATCTTAAATGGAAATTTTACCCAAATTTTAAATGCTGTCACTTTTTCGATGAAGGCAATATGGTAAGTACCCCAACATAACTCTTTTGTAATTCTAAGTAGTAAAACATAGAATAGTCCAGGTATAACTTATTTATGGAATTAGCAAAGTCTGATGGAATTTTCTAGCCAAAAGATATTTTAGATGGTTTTAGCAATGGATTTTTAATACAACATCAGATGAGCAACAAAAAAGAAAATATGAATTGGACTTTGTGCATTTGTCAAAATGGAAAACTTTTGTGCATCAAAGGACATTATCAAGAAAATGGAAGACAGCCAAGTGTAGTGACTGCAATCCCAGTACTTGGATAGATGAGACAGGCAGATCACAGTTTGGAGGCCTAGTGCATGGTAACTTAGACCATTTCAAAATAAAAAATAAAATAGGGCTGGGGCTGTAACTTAAATGCATTTTGCCCTGAGGTTCAATTCCCCAGTACCACAAAAAAGAAAGAAAAAACCTACAGAATGAGAGAATATATTTTAAAATCATATGTCTGATAAGGGATTTGTATCTAATATATAAAAATAACAACTCAACAACAAAAAAGACAACCCAGTTAACAATTGGACCAAGGACTTGAATAGATATTTCTTCAAAGAAGATATACAAATGGCCAATAAACACATGGAAAGATGTTTACTATCATTAATCACTGGGGACGTGCAAGCCAAAACAATAAGAAGAATAAATGAAAAAGGGAAATAAGCCTTGGTAAGGAGTGTGGAGAAACATTGCTAGTTTAAAAGTTAAGTGATGCAGCTGCTGTGGAAAAGTGTTTAGTAGTTCCTATAAGTTTGATCATAGAATTATTATATGACCCTACAATTACACTTCTAGTTATATACCCCAAAGATAAAAAATAGAGACTCAAACAAGCACATATACATGAATATAGCAGCACTATTCATAATAGCCAGAAGGTAGAAACAGTCATGCCTTGATCCTTTTGTGACACTATAACAAAATACCGAGGGCTGTATAATTTATGAGGAACAGAAATTTATCTCTCACAGTTTGAGGGGCTGCAAAGTCCAAGGTCAAGGTGAGAGCATTTGCTTTCTGGTGAGGGCCTTCTTCCTGTGTCTTTATATGGCAATAAAGAGCAAACCTACTCCCTCCAGTCTTTCTAAGGGCCCTGATCTCATCACCAAGGGCTCTGCCTTCAAAACTTAATCATCTCCAAGGTCTCACCTTTTAATGCTATCACTTTAATGATGAAATTTCCACATAGGAATTTTGGGGGATATATTCATACCATAGCAAACCCAAATGTTGTAATGAATAAATGTATAAATTATGTGCATACCATGGAATATTATTGAGCCAACAAAGGAATGAAGTATTGATACATGCTATAATGTGGATGATCCTTGAAAACATTATGCTAAGTAAAAGAAGCTAGACACAAAAGGTCATGTATTATATAATTTCATTTAAATAAAATATCCGGGGGAGACAAATTCATAGAAATAAGCCTGAGGAGAGGGAAAAATGGAGAGTGAGACTTTGATGAGTATGGGTTTCTTTTTAGGGTCATGAAAATGTTCTGGGATTAATTTTTTTTTTTTTTTTTTTGCAGTACTGGGGGTTGAACTCAGGGGCATTCTACCTCCAAGCTATACCCCCAGCCCTATTTTTTTATTCTTTATTTTGAACCAAGGTCTCACTAAGGAGCAGAGTGCCTCACTAGGTAGCTGAGGCTGGCTGCGAACCCGGATCCTCAGGTCTCAGCCTCCCAAATGCTGGGATTACAAGTGTGCGCCACCATGCCTGGCTCTGGGATTAAATATTGATGATGACTATACAATATTATGGTTGTATGAGAAGCCACTGAATTATAATACTATGAAACTATTTAAATGGTAAATTTTATGAAGAGAGATACATGCACACACATATATAACCCTTAGAAATACATTAACTTTCTAATTTTACCGGTGAGAAAACTCAGTCCTAGTGACATTATGATTTGTCAGTTTGGTACACCAGATGAGAACAATGGAGGGAATGTTGGACTTAAAGTAAGAAGACTGAGTATAAATTTATAGACTTTAGGTAAGAATTTCCCCATTTGGAAATGTGGCTAGTAATACTTGCCTCATAGGATTATTGATAGGATTGAGATAAAGTCTGTAAAATGCCTGTTAGAGTGGTTCTCTCATAGTAGGCACTTAATGTTAATTCCATTTGAAATGCTGTAGTTGAACATTACATTAAGAATATAAGTCACTCTGGAAAATATTTTTTAGTAATATTATCTTAGGACAGCCGAATACTGGCTTGGTAGATTGTACATAGTTTACTCTTAGGAAAAACATTGTTCAGTGGTGCAATATTACATTTTGTAACTTGATTATTAGAATTAAGACTGAGTTATCTGAAGCTATTTATAATAAATTACTATTCCTTTTCTTGTAATTAGTAGAAATAATTCTCAAATGAATATAAAGAAGGGAAGCCATTTCTTTAATTACTAATATTGCATTGTAGTTTACTTGAACTCTCTGGGATTTTTTTTCACCTCCCCCCCACCCCAATGATCTTTCATAGAATAAAAACTCTGAAAAATACATCTACAGGGGTAGTATGGCAATGTGCTAACTATACATGTAGTTTTCTATTATATGAAATCATCTGTGCTTTATATTACCATCTTCAATTATAACTTAACTTTCAGCTACAGGACTCTAGTCCCTTTACACATTTGAGCCTCAAATACTCCTTTGAGATAGACATACAGCAATCTTTTTTTTTTTTGGCAAGAGAAGAGGAGAATGGTATTATTTAATTGCCAGTATTATAATACCAAAATAAATTGTCTAGTTAAAACATGCTACTCATTACAACATGGTCTTATTTTAAACTGACAAGGTAGAAATTCTTTTGCCTCATATGAATGATGGTTACATTTTTTCCCCATTTTAATTTGGATGTTTTCTCTACTCTTTTGCCTGATTGTTACATATATTGACTTTTGACTCTAAAGTAACAGAAAATATGAAAAGGGCATGTACTTAAAGCAGTTTTATTGAACTATTTAAATTTATCAGAACTTGTTGTAGACAGGTGAGTATAATAATGTATAGATGTTTTAGCTTTGCCGGTGGGTATTACATTGCCAGGAACTCACTCAGTTATTTAGGTTGGCATGGTAAAAGACTGATAGTAGTGTATTTATGCTTCTTTTTCATGGTACACATGTCCCTTAGGAATGAAGTACTACCAAATTTTATATGTTTTGGCCACATGTTTCTTAAGAGTAGTAAAATTTGGAGATAGGTATCATATAGGTAAAGATACAGAACAAGTCTAAAACTAAACTTAAAATGAGAACTTATTAGTACTAATTCCTAAGAAAGATAAACATTTCTCATGAGGAAAGCAGTAAACTTATAAGTTGCTTTGGGTTAATTTGTGTGTGACAGGAGCCGTTTGGCGACTGAAGAAACATCGAATTAATTAATGATATTATAGAAATTTGCAGGTAGCTAAGCTACTTCATTGTTTCTCCTGGAAATACTGTTACCTTCTCTGAATATCAGTTTGCCTGAGTGAATGTGGACAAGGGTCTTGATAGCTGCAATGCACAAACAGTAACACTATACCTGATAGGACCTTGTCCAACGATCAACAAGATAATGATAATATAGCACATTTATTCAACGATTAATATGTGCTACCGGGATTAGGCCAAACATTTTAAATTTTGTCTCACTGTATCTGTCAAGTTAATAAGTGAGCCACTAAGAAGGACTAAAAATAGTTTATAATTTAATAAGATAGCCACCATGCTTTCATAGTGATTACTTTGCCACCTCACTTAAGTCCTCATTTATTATATAAGTCCCTGGCTTTTATAATAAACACTATTTTTATAATTTTTATGGCATTATCTTGCTCTTAAACACTTTATTTCATGGCCTTGAAATTCTCCTTTGGGGAAGTGATTTCTTTCCATTTGCCAAATATGAGGAGTGAGAAAATGACTTGGATAAAGGATTTGGTTGAGAATTGTTCCTGTTCTTCCTTGTGTGGCTTTCTGAGTAATGGAGGGCTCTGTCATTTGATGGGAGATGCTATGATGATGAGAGGTGGTGCAAAGTCACATTTCAAAAGGCATAGGTACAGAAAGAGATGAAGAATTGAGGCCATTTTTGTAATTAGTCTACCAAAAATCTACTCTTTCACTGTAAATAATCACATCCTTTTCACAGGTAAAATATGCTTCCCCCTCCCAAGATTCCCATATCTTATTCAATCATGGTTGTAAACTTGAAATTCCGGATTATCTAAATAAAGTCTGAATATTGCTCTTGGGATAGGGTTCGTCTTATTCAAGAGCTACAGGATTTAAAGAATTATTTCTTCCTATATACCCGTACATGTGTTGGTGACACAGGGACATGATTAAAACAATATACATTCTTTTTCAAGAAGAATAGGAGGGACATACATGTCACTTGGTTCGCAGCAATTATGAAATTCTTCTGCATACAGGTTTCCCTAGCCCTGCTTGTAATGAGTGCTCTTGCATTAGACCTTTATTACATCTACTTGAAGTGTCTCCTTGTTCATTTGTTTTCTCTTGAACCTATTCTGCAAAGCTCCTAACTCTCCTTTGGGTTATTCCTCCTCTTCCATTGCCATCCTTAACCATTTCTAATAAGGACATTGGGAAATATGCTCTTTGACAAACATTTTTATCCAGAGGCCTTTTTGAATTTTGAATAGCTTTGGTCCCTTTATAGTCTATGTCATATCATTTTGGCCGTTACAACTCTTTAAACCTTTGTGGGCCCTCTATTAATCTAATTCCATTCAACTTTGCTAAAAGCCATACTTAGAATTGTTTTTAGAACATGTCTCTGTCTATACTTACTTTGGGTGTGTCAGACTGCCATGAGACAACTCCCTTAAGATTTAAGAAGGCCTGTACTTTAACAGACAGGGTCTAGCAGTCTCTTCCCCAATTCTTTTAGAGGCATTAACAAAGGGGTTTTATGGTTACTTCTTCATTTGATCCACAATTTCAGGCTATATTGTATTTGGAACATGTTTTGCCCACTGAGTGAGAGACTAGAGAAGAGAGGCAGTTGTATTTCCCAACCCACCAAGAATAGGTCTAGACTTCCATTTCCAGAAAATTAATTTATTCTTGTTCTTGTAGTATTGACTTTCATAAATCTGACAGATTTGGGTATCGCATCTAAAGCTTTAAGTGTTAATGAACATTATGTAAAGACCTTTGTAATGAAGTATCACTTGCCTTACAAACATTTTTCCCCCTCAGAGGTTCCATTTTGTTGACAAACAGTTTTGTCATGTTTGACAAGTAACAGGTGCTCACATCTTTTGCAGTCTTGTCACAGAGAATAAAGGGTCTAGGTCACCATGTTCATTAATTAAGTCCAGGAAATTTTATTTCTCCTGTGGCTAATCATTTTCATTTGACATGAAACTATTATCTCTGCTTCTAGTTTTCCTGCTTCCACCTTTGTCCTCTGCAGTGTATTTTTCACGCAGCGATATAATTTTTAAGTATAATTCAGATTATGATATTTCTTTGCTTTCTATATTTTGATGGCTTGCCTTATAATTTAAAATGCAAAGGCCTTAGTATAGTCTCTATGCCTATGTGATCTAAACCACACTGACTGATTAACTTCTCTTACATTTTTTCTCCTTACTCATTCTGCTGTAACCATAGAAGGAGCCTTATTTTTCTTCTAACACTCCAAGATTATTTCTGCTTCATGGCCTTTGCATATTTTGTTTACTATTCCAGAATGCTTCTTTCCTAGATATACACATGGGATGTTTTTTCCTGTTCATTAAGTTTCTACTCAAATATCATCCGATCAGAGAAAGACTTTCCCTGAACACATTACAAATAATTGTAGCATTCCTTTTGTCATTCTTTATCGAAGTTCTAAGCTAGGTGCTAAGTGGATGAAAATGGATAGGACAGTGAGGTGAGAAAAAAAGATGTGGTTGCAATGCAGATAATTGGGAAATATGTTAACACCTAAACTGGTACCCCAAATACTAGATGTATATGAATGGTAATGAATTATGGAAGTTTATTCCAAGTACATTGTGAGCACACAGATGCACAGGCTTGATTTTGTCTAGATTCTTAGGAAAGTCTCCAGAGAGGAATTGTATTTTAATGAGGTCTTGACAAGTAAGTGAAAAAGAAATGGAAAGTCTAGGTAAAGAGAAGATTATTATGCAATGACTACCTTATGTAAGGTTGAAACTTAAAAATATTGCATTGACAAATGCTTAATTTATCTTCTTTGTTGCTTTTATTGTAGAAGTTAGAAAGTATTTCATCTTTGAGTAGATTGTTCTAGTACGTTGCAGTATGAACTTAAAGGGAGTCAGTGGCTAAATGAAGAATATTTTAATTTTTAAATCTTCATACAGTATAGATACTATAATACATGCAGTAATGTAGATCAGTCAGGGTACTATTCAATCCTTAAAGGAGAGAGTTCGACAATATGTTGACCTGGGGATGTCACTGCATTAAACTGTGAACTTTATTTCAAAGTGGTTGTGTAGAAGCTTTAGGTATCTAGTGAGTATGCTCCATTCTCAAGGCATTTGAGGACAATTTGCGATGGAATAGTGATTGACCAGGAATAGAAGTACCTAATGTGGTGGGTGCCCTATACACTAGATTCTCATAAATAGTAATTAATTATAGAGGTTGGTTTGAAGTGCATTGGGACAGCAAACAACAGATTCTTTTCTCCCTATTTTCTTACTTCCAAAACCTTTGATCTCATACTTTGCCTAGTAAATAGTTGAAACTAAAATAAGGGAAATGATAGTGAATATTTTGATACATGTTTCAGACTTTTGTTGTTGATCACTCTTTTGAAGACAGAGTATGAAGTTGTAAAAAATGTAAATTCTGGAAAATTTGCACCAATTAATTTATGAATATTTAACATTTGTTCTGGCACTGTGATGAACTAAATCTACTGTATATTGATCCTCAAACAGTAACTTAGCTTTCTAGCATCAGATGCTACATCAAAACATGAGGAAGATAAGATCCTTGTTCTTTTTAATTAAATGTGATAGATAAGGCTAGAAAGACAGGAAAACAACTGAAGATGGATGAGTCTCTTAAGTACCAGGTAACAGATTTCTACTCTTTAACAGCTGTTTTGTTTGCATTAGATATAAAGATTTTATTTGAAGGAAATCACAGAACTGCTGTTTGTGAAAATACAAAGTAGTACTGAAAATGAAAACATCTGTTGATATCAGAAGCTTTGTTAGGTAATTTTAAAATTCTCTATAATTGTCTTTATCCTCAGAACCTTAGTGTGTAAAGCCTAAAGAAAATCCATAGTTTTATTTAAGGCAACAGGAATGCTCATCTTTACTGAAATTGTGAAGAGTCTGTACAAAAATGTTCCAGGTTTTGTGTCTGCTTCTTCCTTATGGGAAGCAGTGTGATTTGGTGCAGTTCTTCTTAACTATCAGAGAATTAGTGTTGTTCTGTGATGAAGTAGTACTATAAGGCTGCTGATTGTTCTTTCTTCAGAAGGCTTATATCTTGCTTTGAGATTATGTCCTATTTTTATGTTAATATTTTATTTTATAAAATAATGCTGATGGCAAATAGTAGTACTTTAAAACAGTATTATCATTTCTTAAAATAAAATGTTGGCACCCTCACAAAGGTCATCATTTGTGTGTGTGTGTGTGTGTGTGTGTGTGTGTGTGTGTGTCTGTGTTCACGTATATATTATACTGGTTTTTGAAATAAAGAAATCTGGGAATTGCTGATTTAGCGGAAAGATCATAAGGTTTAGATTCAGCAAATCTGGTTTAAATTCTTTCTCTACTGTCGTTCTTATTTTCTCATCTTTAAAATGGGGATATGAAGGCCAGGCAGGGTGGCACATACTTGTAATCCCAGTATCTTGGAGGCCAAGACAGGAGGATCACAGGTTTTCGTCCAGTGAGACAGGAGGATCACAGGTTTGCAGCCAGCCCTCAGCTGCTTAGTGAGGTCCTCCACAATTTAGTGAGACCTTGTTTCAATATAAAAAATAAGGTTGAGGGTGTAGCTCAGAGGTAGAATGCCCCTGGGTTCAATCCTCAGGACTGCAAATAAACAAACAAACAAATAAAATAAATAAAGGGCTGGGGTGTAGTCCAGAGGTAGAATGCCTCTGGGTTCAATCCCCAGTAAAACACACACACACACACACACACACACACACACACACACAATTGGGATATGAATACTTATCTTGTAGTGTTGTGAGGATTGATATAGCTAATGTATATGTATATATGTATAATGGTGTGGAGCCAAATGCATAATAAGAGATAAATTCTTCTTTCTTCTTCTTCTTCTTTTTTTTTTTTGTACTGGGGATTGAACCCAGGGGCATTCTACCTCTAAGCTACACCCCATTCCTACTTTTTTTTTTGTGGTACTGGGGATTAAATCCAGGGGTATTCTACCTCCAAGCTACACCCCAGCCCGATTTTATTTCTTGTTTGGAAACAAGGTCTCGCCAGGTTTCTGAGAGCCTCACTAAGATTTTTAGTACCTACTATCTAGATCTTAAATCTTTTTAAAGCATCCTTGTAAAATTTATTTGTAAAATGTTGGCTTTTTTAAAGATAAATTTAAAAAAGTTAGACACAAGGAAAATATCTTGATTTTTATAATGATTGTTTTTATTTTATGATATTATATTCTTGAATAGGTAGGCTATTATTCTTTTAACATTGTAATATAAAATGCCAAATTGCAATATTTTACTCTTAAAATCTTTTTCTTATTTAGAATACTTTCTATACTTTTAAAGTAGGTGAAATGATGTATCTATTTTCATTTCGAAAATTACATGATGTTCAACAAAGTAAACCTATCCAATTTCCATTTGAATGAAATTTATGTATTATAATTTTTTGGTTATGTCTTACATGTGAGTAAATAAGCATAGTTTCTTCCCTTTTTCCACTGGGCTTAGCTTCAAAGGAATGATTGAGATACTTGTTAACTATTTTCTTTAGCTAATAGAAACAAACACTGGATTAGTGTTTGCTTTGAATTACTGATTAACTTTTTCCCTACCTTAAAATAAATGAAGTTGACAGTTGCTTTTACAGTACTCCTGATTGTTCTGTGATAGAATTTTCATGAAGTTAGAACTCCTCCCATTGAGTATGCCTATGTGGTCAAATGCTCATGATATTACTGCTGTTGAATAAAAATGTTAAATTGTGGGCTGGGCATGTAGCTCAGAGACAGAGTGTGTACTTAGCATGTGTGAGGCCCTGGTTTTGATCCCAAACATCACACACACCCACACACGCACATGCGCGCGCGCACACACACACACACACACACACGTTAAGCTATTATAGTCATTGTCTAGGTCTGAAAACACTAATTATGAAAGGTGACTATTGTAGCTTACAAATGACCACATATGTCTATATTTCAAGGAAATTCTGGATACTTGATTCATAATAATGTGCAAAGTAGTAAAAGGAGTGTGGAATTGGGCTTTACCGCTTACTAAGACTTAGTTTCATGATTTTGGAGAAAAAAGTTTATATATGTTTTGTACAGATGAAGTTGAAATTTTGCATACAGTCACTTAATAAGCTATAATGTGCTCTTGGCAAAGTGGGTTGAATACAGTCTGAGCACTGGAATCTGTTTGAATCTTTGGAAGGTGTAGTAAAGCCCCCCTAAGGACCTGAAAATGATGATTCTTTGTCTGCTTTGTCGTTCTACATGGACTGAATCATAGCCAACATATGAGAAGTCACTAATGAAAGCAGCATTGACCTCATTCTACAGCTTAAAACTTTTCCAATCTTATAATGTGTCTGAAGAAACTGTGTGTCCCCCTGAAGTTGTTGAAGTGGTCTTGTGCTATTGACGCCCAAAGAAAGTCTTTTTTTTTTTTTTTCAGGATCTACAAATAATTTTATTGAAACTGAACAAATAACACAACAGTCTTCCTATGCTGGGGGCCACCCTCCCCAAGCCATTTTCCATACTCTTGAAGCACAGAGCTACACAATAAGGATTTAAAAAAAAGTCATTTCTATACAGAAGTCATTTCTGCCCCCACATCATCATGGACTAGACTATTTACAACTTCACATTTTTAGTATTCCTTTTATGGTTTCCCCTCCTTTCTGTCTGTTAAGGGGCTCCAGTACTTTCCCTTAACTGATCCTGAAGGGTTGAGGGTACTGTAGGGAGGGGCGATGGTCTCCTTATAGCTAGTGGCACCAGCCCTATGGTGGTGTTCCTTACTGCAGGCAGTGACCAGTCCCCTCCCAGCCGGCGGGGAGGGGGCTGGTGCGAAGGCAAGGGAGGATTCAGCAGAACAGGTGGCTTGGGGCAACTCCACAAAGTGCAGGCCTCCACATCTTATCCTAACCCTGGCCTGTACCCTCAGGGGAGGGTTGTCCTGGGGATGGATCAGCCTAACCCTGGGTGAAGGAGAAATCTCCCACCCCAGTCCCCGTTCCTATTAATAGTCAGCAAACTATCCATCTGAGTGGGAACAAATGGCAGGTACGTGGGAAGAATCAGGCTGGCGCTGCTCCCAGCCTCTGACCAATACAGGAAGAATCAAGGTAGCAAATGGCTGAAATGCTCCGACTAGGGGGTAAGGGAAGTGAGGGAAAGGAAGTTCCCACATGTATACAGCCCCATAGCCCAGGGGCTGGAAGAAGGCAGATTCTGCTTGTAAAGTGCTGTAGCTTCTAGCTGACCTAGGCAAGCTTGGAAGAACACAGGCCAGGTAAGGAACCAGGAACCGGGCATTCCTGACTGGCACATGCCCTGCCATGCTGCTCAAAAGGGTGGCTGGGGAGGGTGGGCTGGCAACACTGCCATTAGCCTTCACCAGCCGCCAACAACCTCCTGTTCACACACATTGATACCCAATTAACGTGGAGGATCACCCTGCTCACAGCCAAAGGTTCTGGGCCACCGGACTTTATTCAAGGTTGTGGCCTCCACCTGGGCTCCTCAGTGGAAGCCACACCTTGAGCCTGGGAGAGTCTTGCTGGGGCAGGTGGTGCTTGTATCCACCACCCCCCAGTTCACACCTCATAAAGGATCACAGGGAAATCCACGTGGATGCGGGGGGTATCCAGCTTCAAGATGCCCTGAGGAAGGAAATTCTTATACACCCGCCTCCAGCTTGGCTCGCTTCTGCCCGTTCTTTTTTTTTTTTTTTTTGCGGTACTGGGGTTTGAACTCAGGGACATTCTACCTCCGAGCTATACCCCCAGCCCTATTTTTTATTCTTTATTTTGAAACCGAGTCTCACTAAGTTGCAGAGTGCCTCACTAGGTAGCTGAGGTTGGCCGCGAACCCGGATCCTCCGGTCTCAGCCTCCCGAATGCTGGGATTACAAGCGTGCGCCACCACGCCCGGCTTCTGCCCGTTCTTGGTGACGATTGTCTCTTCATAGAACTCGTGAGCCAGATCCCCATCCTCGTCATAGAACATGGAGCCCGCGGTGCGTGAATACGAAGCGGGGCACCGCTCCGACTGGAGGCCGCACCAGATATTGCTTGCCGCTCGCGGCCTCTGGCAGCGAGGCGAAGGGCCAGAGGCCCCGCGCTTTGGAGCCGCTGGCACCCATGTCAGGGCCGCCAGCGCATGGCGGACCCCGCGGCTGCCGTGGTCTCACAGCTAAGTGGGCGCTCCCATGCCCTGCTTAGCCTCTGCTCGCAGGTGTTGCCGCCGCCACCTTCTGCAGCTCCCAAAGAAAGTCTTTGAGACAAGGATTAAAATTGGCAGTGCATGAAGAAAAGGAATTTAAATCAGAAAAGCCTGGGAAATCTGGTTTCCTTGCTGAGGAGGTACCTATGGTTCAGGCCACCAGATGTTCTCTTTAGCAAGTTCCCCTGGTTTTAGTTCTTGTGTAGTTCCAACCACAGCCTCTGACCAGGGAATACATTAGATAAAATTATATTTTTGATAATTGTACTTTCTTATTAATCCACTGCTCACATGCATTTTCTGTGCTTAGTGTATTAGTTGGTTAGGGTAATCATTACAAAAAACCACAGAATGGGTTTAAATAATAGACATTTATTTATTTATTTATTTTACACTTCTGGAGGCTTGGGAGTTTGATACCAAACTACTGGTCCAATTCATTTCTGGTGAGTACTTTCTTTCTGGCTTGTAGATGAACAAACTTTTTCTTCTGTCCTTACGTGGTTCTTACCTTTATTCATATGGAAGTTGGGAAAGTGAGCTCTTCCTGTCTTTTTTTTTTTATAAAGGCATTAATCCTGTTGGATCAGAACCCTATTCTTGCAACTTCATTTAACCTAAATTACTTTGTTAGAGCCCCCATCTCTAAATACAGCTACGCTGGGGTTTAGGGCTTCCAGCATATCAACTTTGGTTTACACATTCAGTTTGTAACACTTGGTTACTCAGAAGAAGTGGCTTCTCAATTATTCTTTTTTGATCAGATTACATTTTGGAATCCAGTCCATATGCATTGTGGGCCATCTGTGGTGGCATACTCAATAAGAATGTCCTCTTGAGCTTTCTTGCATTCCTTGTTTCATACTATATATTGCATGTCTAGCATAGCTATATATTTTTATAGCTTTGGTCTATGATTCTGGCACATCTAGCTCTATGGACTTGAGTCCATTTCTTTGTAGCATGACAATAGTAATAGTTGCTCCTCAAAGTTGCTAATGGTTATTTTTTAAGGGAGACATATTGTAAACTCTAAAGTAAGATACAAAATTAATAGTTACTCTTCATAAAGATGTATAGTATTACTTTATTATTTGCAAAACTTTGCTTGAACCCAGATCTTCTATATTAGATTCTGTAAGTGGCCAAACATGCCCTTTTTCCCCAAATAATTTTAATTCTATGTGGGCAAGCACTCTGGGGAAAATTCCTGCAAGTTTTATTTGCACCCTCATGCAAATGAACCAAAATGTTTTGCTTTGTCATGTGAATGATCATATTTAAACTCAACTGCTAAGTTTATTTTAGATAGTTGGTACCTAAAATAAAAGAGTTTGCCTAGTGTCTAGAGCTTAGAGAATAATTTAAAGCTGGAAAAATATATCTTTCAGTCCAGCCACTTTATATGTTATATCTTGATAGGCATGTAAAATGTTAAAGCATACCATATTAGTTTACTAGCTAGTATTTTTTTTTTTTTATAGAGAGATTTAAGTTAATATCCAAAACTGGATGGGGATAGAGAGGAAAACTTTGGATTATTAAAGAAGTGGGGTGGATATTTACAGTGCCATAGGGATGAAATGGAGGAAAAAAATAGGTAGTAGAGAGTGAGAGAGAATATATATGAAGAAATTGTCTATGCTAATGCTAATTGTATTTTGTAGGAATATTGATGCTGCCTCTTCTAAATGTGCTACCCCAAATTACTAGGACCTTTCATTTTTTGGGTTGACAGATGCATAGGAACACCTTCAGATTTGGACCCTTTGCTCATTCTGACTGTTGCTCTATGCTATATGCCCTAAATAGGAACTACTTAAGTGCTTTTTCTTCAGTCCCACAGAGTTTTACTCTGATATTTTAGAAAATGGACCTGAGTTCCCTTTTGAAAATGTAGTGTTTTGTGTTGTGAAGTCATTCCTCTAGTGTAAGACACACTGCTATAGCCACAGCCCTGGGCCAGGCAGGATTCATGGAGAATGGCATAGGAATCTGTTCTCCTGAATCCTGACTGTGTATATATGTTGGTTAAAAATGAAAAATACTTTTCTAACTTAACTTACTCATCTGAAATAGTGAGGCTTCAGACTTAAACTTTGTGCTTTTAGTTTTTTTTTTAAAAAATAGACTGTTTAATAATATTTCAATGTTATTCTTACAAAAATTTCCATAATATAAGGGTTAAATTACTATGAGAGGACCTCTTTAATAATTTTATGTAATATAATGAGGTCTTTAACTTTTTAAAATTTTGCCTAAAATTATGTAGTATTATAGTCTTCATTGACGTTTTATAATAATGTTAATATTGGAGTAGGAGTATAAACTTTGGAATTTCCTGACTTTAATATTTTACCTTTCTACATTGCTTTGGTAGACTGGGCCATGCAATTTAACTTATTCAGGTAGTATATTTATATTCAAAGAGCTGGTGGTTATTTTCAGCTATCACCTTATGTGTAGTGTAAAAAGGAGAATGTGTGGGAAAAAGGTTTCTGACGACAACAAAATGGGAGTGAGGGGATATGAAAGCCTTGGTAAAGACTTTGGATTTTACCCTGAGTGGAGGATTCTGATAGAAGCACATGGTCTAAATGATAGTCTACATGGATGGCTATGACTGCCATGCAGAGAATAGGTTTCAGGGGAGCAATGATATAACCAAATGGGCAACCAATTAATAGGTTATTACAATAATTCAATCAAGAAGTGATCATGGTTTAGACCAGAATAATGGGGAGGAGTTGGTGAAAGCTGGATTCTAAAATACTTTGAAGGTAAGGATATAAGATTTGTTGGTTAGAAATAAAGTTTGAGAGAAATGAGTCATTAATTTCTAATCTCTAAATCTCTAATCTCTAAATCTCTAATCTCTAAATCTAAATCTAAATCTAAATCTCTAAAGTTTACCTGGTTAACTTATGTCTCTCTTACTTGTTTCTAGTTGTGTTTAATGAAACACTTTGCTAACCATTCTGGTTTCCCCTCAAATAGTAACCTCTCTGACTCAATGTTTATCAAAGATAGTGGTCAACCTTTAAGTTTGTTAATGTAGCACATTTAAACTTCTCTGTACAGAGTCAATTTCTAAATGTTTGCATAAGTTTGAAACTCTTTAAAACAGTCTAACACAGTGGATTAACTTTTTAAAATAAAACTAACCTTTGGCAGATATAATAAAATACTAACATACAGCCTGATAACTAGGAAATTTGAAGAACTATTTTGCTAGGGAACAAGTCTGTTATTCTCTTAGTCTCTCATAGCCATTTCTTTGATTTTCCTAGGCTTTACCATTCAGAGAGGACTTCTCTTATCACTACCTTTAAATCGCTCTCCTACTACTTTCTGTTTACCTTATTGTCCCATTGTGTTTATCATCATCTGACATATATTTGTTTTTTATTTTGTGTCTTTATCACCCCAGTAAAATATAAACTCCATAAATACAGTAATATTTTTTCATTGCTATAGTCTCAGTGGCTAGATTAGTCCTTCACATGCATCAGTTACTCATTTAATGACTATACTTGAATTGAATGAATAAATGATTGCAAGATGTCTTTATGTCATGTAATGGGTATTTACTAAGTGGCAACATAAAAGAATAATGGGCATTCTTGTGTATTGCTGGTGGAAATATAAAACAGTACAGTCATTATGGAAAACAGTATGGTGATTCATCAAAAAATATCCCATAGACTTTCTGTATGATCTAGCAGCTCTACTTCTGGTTATATATTCCTAAAAAGTAAAAGTAGGAACTCAAATATTTATACATGCATGCTTATTGCAGCATTATTCACAATAGCAAAAGGTGGAGACAATTTCAAGTACCCATTGACAAATGAGTGGATAAATAAAATGTGATATATATATATTCCATTATATGTATATTATATATATATAAATGGAATTTTACTTAGCCTTGAAAAGAAATGGAATTTTTTTTTCTGGTACTGGGGATTGAACCCAGGGACATTCTACCTCTGAGCTATACCCCCAGCCCTATTTTTTATTCCTTAATTTGAAACAGGGTCTCACCAAGTTGCGGGGAGCCTCACTAAGTAGCTGAGGCTGGCTGCGAACCCGGATCCTCCTGTCTCAGCCTCCCAAGTACTGGGATTACAAGCGTGCGCCACCC
>PVLC010024155.1:0-24963 GCA_004027655.1 Graphiurus murinus
TTTGGGAGGCTGAGACCGGAGGATCCGGGTTCGCGGCCAGCCTCAGCTACCTAGTGAGGCACTCTGCAACTTAGTGAGACCCGGTTTCAAAATAAAGAATAAAAAATAGGGCTGGGGGTATAGCTCGGAGGTAGAACGCCCCTGAGTTCAATCCCCAGTACCACAAAAAAAAAAAAAAAAAAAAAAAAAAAAAAAAAAATAGCTGGGAAAAACTGGATTTTATATGGCAATACTGTCAAAATAAGAAAACCCCTTTAACCAGGGGTTCTAACTGCAGGACTGGTTCTCTCGGACAAGTCAGAGTCAACTATTGGTGATGCTGCTATAAGCTTGTTACATATAAAGAATTGAATTTATTTCCCTTTTTTTTTTTTTTTTTTTTTGTAGTACTGGGGATGGAACCCAGGGGCATTCCACCTCCGAGCTACACCCCTAGCCCTATTTTTTATTTTTTATTTTGAAACAGGGTCTCACTAAGTTACGGAGGGCCTCACTAAGTAGCTGAGGCTGGCCGCAAACCCAGATCCTCCAGTCTTAGCCTCCCGAATATTGGGATTACAAGTGTGTGCCACCACACCCGGCTATTTCCCTATTCTTTTTTAAGTGTTTGTTTGGTTTTAGTACTGGGGATTGAAACCAGGATCATTCTATCTCTGAGCTACATGCCTAGCCCTTAATTTCTATTTTTGAAACAGGGTCTTGCTAAGTTGTTGAGGATCTCGCTAAGTTGCTGAGGTTGGCCTCAAACCTTAGATCCTCCTGTCTCAGCCTTTCAAGTCCTGGGATTATAGGTGTGTGCCACCACACCTGGTCATACATGCTTTCTTGGGCTACAGAAAAAGAGTGAAAAGAGGGTGCTGATTTTTTTAAAAAATAAATAATAGTATACTCTTGAGACATGCCTTAGGTGTGACTGATATCTGCACTAAACTGCTCGAGTCTTTCCTAGGGGTGAGGGAGGGACCCTGGCACACACTAAACAAACACTCCCTGGGGAGGGCTGCCTTCTCAGAGCCCTGTCTGCTGGGGCACACGTGTCCCTTGCAGGGGTCCACCGCCAGCCTTGGTGGCCATGGCATCAACCCATCCATCAGCAGCCTTTCATATTAAGTTACAGAACACATACCACGGGGGCCCAATTTAACTCGAGGACAAGAAGGAAATGCTTTAAATTCTAGAGCCGCTCAGAGCCATCTGAGAGCAGTCACGTTGTGTAACCTTTCTTTACTATTTCTACGTGCACTCTGCACCCAGCTGTTGCAAGGTACGATATTATACTTCGCCCAGACTCTGGCACCTGTCGTAGGCAATTTGAAATAAAAACAAGTCGGTGGGGAATATGATAAGATATCTGAAAGCACGTTTCATTCGCTCTGAATGCCCCTGCAGACTACTCCATTTCAGTCAACTCTGCACCATTCTTCTTTGTCATTATTTGCCAAGAGAAGGGGTGGGGAGGGGGAAACACATCTTTTTTTATTGAAAACAAATCAGGGCTCCGCTGGCCCAGGGGCTGCCGACTGGCTTTGCTTGCTCTCTCCCCTTTCCTGTTTGTGCTACTATTTTCTCCACCTTTTCAATTTGTCACAGTTGCTTTTCCCCAGAGGGTTTTCACTTCCTCTTGCTTCTCTGTTCTGCACTCCCTCCCTCCTTGCTTTGGATGAAAGGACATTGAAGCTGGGCAATAGTGGCAACACGCCTGTAGTCTTAGAACTTGGGAGGTTGAGAAAGGAGGATTGTAGGTTCAAGGCCAGCCTCAGGAACTTAGCAAGACCCCCAGCAACTTAATGAGACCCTGTTTTAAAATAAAAAGTAAAAAGGGCTGGGGGAGTATCTCAGAAGTAGACTGCTCCTGGATTCAATCTCCAGTACCAAAAAAGAAAGAAGAAAAGAAAAGAAAAAGAAAGGAAGGAAGTGAGGGACACTGAGTCCCTGGTAGATCCAGAAAAGGGAACAATCCAATGCCATGAGTCCCTCAAGGTCAGACATGAGACTGGTGTCATGAACAGAGGGAGACCTGGCATGGGTGTGCATCCATCCTGTAACCCTGGAGGTGCCCTGCCCCCGCCCCTCCCACCTCAGAAGGGTCCCCTTGATCATGAGCTTGCTTAGGACTCCTTGAGGTTGGAGATACTTATTGGCCTATGAAAGGGCACCTGCTCTCTGTCTGGCTCAATCTACCTACTGTCTTTGTTTATTCATTGAAGCCCAGGCTGCTTTTTGATGGTTTCATTTCTGGTCTGAAAATGGAAGTACTCTATCTAAGTTTTCTATTAGCCCACATAGTTTCTGACAACCTGTTATGAGGCCGGGGACATAAGGGCTTGTCCTGGGGTATACAAAACCCAGAGTAGGACACAACATGGCCCAGAGAGTGGGGAAGTGGCCTGCTACGGAAGAAAGACAATTGAGTTTAGAGCTAGATATACCTCGGTCCAAACCCTGGAAAACTGCATGGTCTTAGGGAAGTCACTGCTTCTATGAGCTTTGGTTTTCTACCTCTAGAATGCGGATCACAATTTCTTGGCAGGGGAGTAGTGTGGATTCGAATAGATCATGTGTACAAAGTACAGTACCTACCAATAGGCCTTCAAGAAAGAATTCACACACAACCCATAGAATGTTATTGGAGTCACAGCCAAGTAGTTACAGCCAAATTTCAATTGAGAAGTTTCAATCTCTCCATTCTCCTTCTTCTACAGCTTTGTGTGTGAAAAATGGAATGATTCCAGCTGTGACCTACAGTCTCCTTAAGGCACAAATGTCTGCCTACTGTTAAGGTATTAAATGATAATCATTAGCCCTAACCCCCAAGTAGACAGTTTTCCTTTATCTGAGGGGGATACATTCCAAGACCCCCATACTGGATGCCTAAAATTGTAGACAGTGTCAAACACTAAATATATTATCTTTTTCTCTTTACCTATTGCATATTCCTATGATAAAGTTCAATGTGTAACTTAGGATCAGTAAAAGACTAACAACAATACCAAATAATAAAATAATGATACCAGTATTCTGTAATAAAATTGCCACTACTCTTGCACTTGGGGGCCATTATTAAGCAAAATCAGGGTTACTTGAATACAAGCACCAACATACCACAGAAGTGGACTTGATAACTGACATAGCTACTAACAGGGGGGTAGTGTATACAACATGGATACATTGGGCAAAGAAAAGATGCGCGTCCTAAGCTGGAGGGAGCAGATATGAGATTTGATCACACTACTCAGAAAGGTGCACAACTTAAAACTGACCAATTGTTTACTTCCATTGTTTCCATTTAATATTTTTGAATCTAGTGAGCCTCACATAACTGAAACTATGAGATTGCAAAACCATAGAGAAGGGGAAATGACTGTAGGTAAATCCTGGGGTCAGCGTTGAGCAGGATTGTTCCTGGAGATCTGTGGCATCATTGCAACAAATGCCACAGTGATGGATGTTAATGGAAAATTCAGACAGGGAGAGACAGGAAAGAGGAAAGGAGGCCTTTGGGGCCCCCACCTCCACAAGCCCTCCACTGCAGGGGTGGCTTTCAGGCAGCAAAGCCCCTGCTCTCTGTGGGCTGCCCTGGGAACGCCCCTCTCTCCTCTGAGTGCTGTTTGGTGCTTCCCTTCAGCGAGGGGCCTTGGTCTGTGTGCAGCTCTCTCCCCGTGCAAAGGAATACATCTCCTCCCACCACCTGATTTCTTGCTCATCTTCTCCACACATACAGCTTCCAGCTACACACTTCAGTGGAACTTCAAGCACATGAGCAAGGAGAAAGGGCAGCTAGAGATGGTGCAGTACAGGCTCAGACAGACCCCCCCTCCCCCAATGCTGGCTCACAGTGGAATCGTTGAAGCAACCAAGGGCTCCAAGAGGGACCCAGCAGCACAGAAAACACATATTTTAGATCTCCACCTGCCTGTGCCTCTAGAAGCCTCATTGTACCCAAGTGTCTGGTAAATAGAACCTTTTGACATGACTTGCAGGGTTAGTGTGGAAACAGAAACCTGCAAAAATAGCTGTAAAATTACCGAGAAAAATTACCCAAGAGAAAGATGATTAGTATTCCTGTGTTGCAAGTTTCAGTTGAGAAAGGATCAATCTCTTTTCTTCCTGATTCTTTTTGGTTACAGCTTTATTTACGTAGAATTGAAATACAATAAATTGCACATATTTAAGGTGTAAATCTGAAGAGATCTGACACATATATACGCTTGCGGAACACAGTCAAGATTATGTATCATCAGCCCTAAAAGTTTCCTTGAACTCCTTGTGATTTGTTCTTTCTTCCCCTCAGCTCAGGCAACCACTGAGGTTTCAGGTTTGTTTTTGTTCTGTAATGATAAATTAGTTTGCATTTTACAAAATTTTGTAAAAAATGCAAATCATATAGTATATACCTTCGTTTGGGGGGTTTGACTTCTTTTACTCAACAAAATATTTTCTAGTGTACCCAGGTACTTTCACGCCTGACAATGATAGTTTATTTTTGTTGTTGTTGAGTAATAATTGCCTGGACAGATATACCACGTGTGTGTGTGTGTGTGTGTGTGTGTGTGTGTGTGTGTGTGTATGTGTGTTACTGGGAATTGAATCCAGGGACATTCTATCTTTGAGCTCCACCCTCAGCCCTATTTTATTTCTTATTTGAAACAAGGTCTCACTAAGTTGCTGAGAGCTTTGCTAAGTTGTTGCAACTGGCTTCAAACCTGAGATCTTCCTGTCTCAGCCTCCCAAATACTGGGATTACAAGCATGTGCCACCAGATATCCCAGTATTTATTTATTTATTTATTTTAATTTATTTTTTGGTACTGGGGATCAAAGCCAGGGGCATTCTACCTCTAAGCTACACCCCCAACCCTTTTTATTTTTTAATTTTGAAATGGTCTCAATAAGTTGCTGAGGGTCTTGCTAAATTGCTAAGGCTACCCTCAAACCTGCAGTCTTCCTATCTCAGCCCCCAAGTCCTGGGATTACAGGCATGTGCCACCACACCAGACCAGATATATACCACATTAAAAAAAAAAAAAAAACTATTCAAAAAAATCTGTTTCTTTTAAAGCATCGTTCCTACCTCCATTTTGGTGAACAAGATGGTGGACTTTGAGTGACTGAGAGTTCTTTATGCTAACACATAACATGATTTCCTTTCATGTGTTTCATGTTGGTGGCCAAAAAGCGGGCTTCCTGTCATCATAGGGGCTTTGTCAGCAGCTGAACCCTAACTCAGATTTCTGGGGCGTGTGGAACTGGGACATGTGGAGACATTCACATGGAGAGAAGAGGGATAGGACACAGAGCAGCCCAGGTGTCTTGGGAAGAGACGACGGGTGAGATGGCACTAATCAAACGGCTCCTAAAAAAAATGACAAACTACCAGACCTTTCCATAGGTGGTTTCCAATATACAGATACGTGTGTGTGTGTGTGTGTGTGTGTGTGTGTGTGTGTGTGTTCCTGGGGCTTGAACCCAAGGGCATTCTACCTCTGACCTACATCCTCAGTCCTATTTTAATTTTTTATTTTGAAACAAGGTTTTGCTAAGTTGCTGAGGTTGGCCTTGAACACCCAACAATAAATATACATATTATATTTCTTAAACTCCCAGTGTTCATAAAATTCAAGGATTCTCATTTGCTCTTCTCTGATCACCCATTTATTTCCATTATTGTTTGTGCACTATGTCGGGATTCATTTTAGTTAGGACACAATGCAATTGAATGAATATGTAAGCCGTAGTATGTAGGGGAGCATACAGTTGGAGAATTCAGGTGCCTTCTGCTCTAGATCAAGGTCCATCAGCATACAGTTCTCATTGTTTTCTTCCATAAACCATTAACATTTCATTTAAATCAAAATGAGTCCACACTGTGTCCTTCCTGGCTTGGGGTGGGTGTAAGGTTTCCTCTCTAGCTTGCAGGCACTTGCTTGCTTTCTCTTTCTTGCAGACAAAGACTGCCAGGTCAAGTTCGATGGGAGCCTGGTTGTCAGTGAGGATGCCTCTGTGATGGCAGGTGAACTGCTGGGTCGAGCTGGGAGAAGAAGGAAGGAGGAGGAGGAGGCTATGAGACCAGGCCGTGTCATGAAGTTCTCTAATGGAAGGAAGACTTAGGGTGCGGAGGAAGAGATGTTAAAAGTGAAAGAAAAAACTGGGGTGAAAAAGTAGAGGCTCTTTCAAGCTCAGAGCTGTCTTCCTCAGCCAGATAACCAGTGACAGAGAAACGTGACCTGTTGAGAGAGAATCGCCCAATCTAGACACCTGGGAGCACTTTCGGTCTTTCTTTCTCTCAATTTAATTAGAAACCAAGTCCTGTTGATTGTGTTCCCTCAGCCTCTCTCCTGCCCTGTCCTCTCTTCTATCCCCCCTGCTTTGGCTTAATCCCTATCACCTGTCAATCAACTGTGCTCCACCAGGGTGACTGCAAAGGTGCCCTTCTCATCACCTCTTACAGGGCAAAGTCCAAGTCCTGAATTTGGAGTCCTGAGGTGACCGGAATCCAGCCCACGTTGGCAGCCTCTTCTGAAGCTCTGTGAATTCTCCAGCCATGATAAATCTGTCCTCGTTTCCTTCAGCTGCAAAAACACCCAGACTACTTTTTGAAAAAATGAATTAACTGGGCACTGTGGCACAGGCCTGTAATCCCAGCTACTCAGGAGGCTAAAGCAGGAGGATTGCAAGTTTGAGACCAGCCTTGGTGACTTAGTGAATCCCTGACTCAAAATACAAGATAAAAAACAAAAGGAGCCAGGCGTGGTGGCACACGCTTGTAATCCCAGCATTTGGGAGGCTGATTCTGGAGGATCCAGGGTTGAGGCCAGCCTCAGCTACCTAGTGAGGCACTCCGCAACTTAGTGAGACCCTGTTTCAAAATAGAGAATAAAAAATAGGACTGGGAATATAGCTTGGAGGTAGAATGTCCCTGAGTTCAATCCCCAGTACCGGGAAAAAAAAAAAAAAAAGGGTTTGGCTAGCATGTGTGGGCTCTGAGTTCAATTTCTAGCACCACTAAGTAAATAAATACATAGGTAAACTCTCAGGCCTTACTCCAGGAGATTCCAGGTTAATGGGTCCAGAGATGTTCCCCAGATGCCAGGAGTGGCAGCCCACGCCTGTAATCTCAGTACTTGGGAGGCTAAAAGAGGAAGACGAGATGGCAGTTTTGAGGCCAGCCTCAGCAAGTTAGCAAGATCCTATTTCCAAATAAAATAAAATAAATTTGGGGAGTATAGTTTGGAGGTAGTGATGAGGTAGGCTAGAAAGCGAAGAGTTAGGTAGGAAGGATGGTATTGGGAGGATCCAGGAAAATATATATTTTTTAAAATCAGGAGAGTTAAGCTAACTCCACCCCTTGGAAGTTTTTTTTTTTCCTTAGGAAGTCCCGCCTCCACCTGAGGTCCACGCCCTAATCTCCGGAAGTCCTGCCCCCACCTGCAATTTCCGCGCCTATCTGACCACCTACCACACACCTGAATCTGAGGAAGAGAAGGATCCAAACCCTTCCTGTGCCCGCCCTCCTGGGGAAAAAGGACCAGGTCGGGAGAGGCACAGAGAGAGAAACTTCTTCCTTCGACGCATTTCCCTGAGGCTGGAGGTTTTGCCCTCCCACTCCATGCCTTACCCTCCCCCTTCCCGTCTCCCTTTCCCGAGTTCCTGAAAAAAACCCTGCCTGTTGTTTCTGACTGGTACGTGTTAAAATTCTTTTTATCACAAATACCAAGGACCCACGAGAAGGCGATTGAGGTACCCCATTACAGTAGAATGCCCCTAGGTTCTGTCCCTAGTACAAAAACAAAAAATGCTCCCCGTGATGGCCATTTTGGTTTTAGAGCCTGAGACTGATTCACAGTTTGAGGATTAAATAGGCTAATATATGCAAATACACTTTGTAAACTGTCAATCAAATGCAGCTGTCAGCCAGGGCTAGCAGCAGAGGAACTGAGTGGAGAGCAGGTGTGTAGTGCCAAGGTTGGTCTCAGCTACTTGGTGAGGCCCTCTGCAACTTAGTGAACACAGGTAGGAACTCTCCCTGCCCTCCCAGCAACGCTGACCAGCAGTGAAGATAGCTGCTGTCCAGCCCAGGAGAAGTTCACAATACTCCCACAGGTTTTTCCGACTATTGTTTAAGAAGTAAAACTGTTTTATCAAATTAGTCACATAAAGAATCCAAATTCTAACAGATGCCGTGAGTAGAGTTTCAGTAGCCTTTCTCCCCTAGGTTCCTGTTCAGCTTCTGTTTGGTGTCCTTGTCTCTCCTCCATGATTCTGGAAAGGCCAATTGTGGTGCTTCTTGTCACTGTCAGTACAGGTGGGCATGGGAGCAGGCTCTGGGCGATGAACTGCCATAGGAGGCTTGCTCAAGGGCATCTGGGAAAAATTCCCTTGCTCCTAAGAAGAGCTGCTTCCTCTTTTCTCTCATTGGCTGTTGCCATGTGTGCACAGGATGCTGGGAACTGTGGTAGCCATCTTGTCATCGTGACAGGCGTTAACCTGAAAATAACCCTGAGGAAGCCAAAACAAGAAATGGGAGGAGCCTGTGATGTTGCTGATCCAGCAAATTAACCAGTCAGGGAATTTCTTTTCATGCAACATGAGAAATCTTCTTGCTCAAGCCATTTTGAGTTGGATTTTCTATACCCGGCAGCAGCAAGCGTTCTGATACACTAAGATATAAAGTGGATTAATATTGACAAATTGTTTTTAAACATTTAGTTTATAGGCTTTAATTCATAACTTTTATTTATGAGAAGTCAAGCAAGGAGATAATGGAGAATCACTGAGACATACAATTTTCAGTGGGGACTTAGGGATATAAATTGAAGCCATGTTGATCTAGGCATCCAATTTGTTTTAGCATTTTATTTTGATTGTAGAATAGTGAGGAAAGTCATTCCCACACATGAGTAGTTGCAAGTGGTAACAATTTAAAAAATAAATTTTTGTTTTTGCTTTACAAACTCAAGATACTCTTCACTTAATAGTGATGGCAGGGAAAACTATATTCCAATATCTGGGCCTACACACATGAAATTAGTTTGGCAGGCACAAGACAATGTGCTGATTGTTAAAAGTGGATATATAATATATTATTCATTTACATTTAATAATATACAGCATTTTAAATCACACATTTGCAAAATACCCAAAAGATTTCCACAGAATCTTAGATTCCTCGGAACACACTTTCAGAAGCTCTTCCCTAAGTGTAATTAACTTGCGTTAATTACATCTAATTAATTTAAAATCCAGATTTAAAATGTGACAAACAAGATCCTTTCCTCCTACTATCACTCTAATTTCTATGAGCTTAAAGCCGGCCTTTATATAGTGTCATTCAAGCGTGGCAATAAGATAAACATTCCTTTAGCAGTGGTCCCCCCTTATCTGTGAGGAGTATGTTCCAAGGCCCCCAAGGGATGTCTGAAACTGCAGATAGTGCTAAACTTTGTATATACTATGTTCTTTCTCTATATATATTCCTATTATAGTGTTTAATTTATCAATTAACCATAGTTAGATATTGATAGCAATAATAATAAAGCAGAACATTTATAACAATATACCATAATAAAAGTCGTGCAAAATGAGCTCTGTCAGGAAAGAGTAAAGACGGGTCTTCATGTATGTGATAGTCGGCCAGCTTCTGTCACTATAATGAAATACCAAAGATAATCAACTTATCAAGAGAAAAGGGTTATTTTGACTCAGTTTTGGAGGTTTCAGTCCATGATCCATTGACCCTGTCACTTGGGCCTGTGGTGAGCAGCACGACATGGCAGGAGAGTATGGCACAGCAAGACTCCTCCGCTCATGGCCGGAAAGCAACCGAGAGTGAGGAAGGAGATGGGGACTCACCATGCCCTTCAAGGGGATCCCCAACGATCTCAGGACCTCCATCAGCTCCTGACAGCACCATTCTGGGCACGAAGCCTTCAACACATGAGCTTGGGGTCGTTCGAGACCCAAATCCAAACAATAGCAATATTTTTGGACTGCTGTTGATCACAAGTAACTGCAACAGCAGACACTGAAACCATAAATGGGGGGTGAGACTTGCTATAGCAGGAAATGTACTCACGGGAGATCCACTTACAGAGACAAAGGCCCAGACCATACAGATGACTCCTTTTCCTGCATCTTTTCCTCTCTTGATCCCAGAGCACTCCTCATGCCCGTGCCAACTCCCAGCTGTAGAACCATAGGAAACAGAGGTGACGATCCACACCCAGGCAGGACAAGAGGAAGAAGGTATCTCAGTTTCAGTAGTTATAACAAATTACCACAGGCTGAGTGGCTTATAAACAACAGAGGTTTGTGTCTCATGATTCTGGAGGCTGGAAGTCCAAGATCAAGGTGCCAGAGTGTTTGGGTTCTTGTGGTTGATGGCCTCTGGTTGTGTCCTCACATGGTGGAAAGTAAAGAGAGGAAGCAAGCTCTTTCCTGTCTCCTATGAAGACAAAAATCCCATTCACAAGGGCTCTACCTCATGACCTAGGGTTTCAACATATGAATTATTGGGGGGGGGGGGATAACATTCAATCTATAACAGTTTGTACTGAACAAGTAACTGAATGGCTGCTGAGGCAAAGGAGTCAAGGACCAGAATGAAAAAGAGGCGGGAGGCTGAGACAGAAGGATCACAGGTTTGAGGACAGCCTCAGCAACTTACTGAGACCCTGTTTTAAAATAAAAATAAAAAGGGCTGGAGGTGTAGCTCAGCAGTAGAATACTCCTGTGTTCAATACCAAGCACCACAAAAAAAATCAGTATGGTTTCCTCATTGTTCTCTCTTGAATCAAATGCTCCAAGGGAAGCAGCACCATGTCATGAGGATGCCCCAGCAGTCTCAGGGGAGGCCAGTGCAGGGAGGCACTGAGGCCTCCTACCAACGGCCATGTGACTCACCCATCTTGGAGGCAGCTCTCCCATCCTCCGGTCAAGCCTTCAGAGGTCTGAAGCCCTGGACAACGTCCTGTGCAACCTCAAGAGGGACTGAGCCACAGCCTCCCACCAAGGTGGTCCCCACATTTCCAACCCACGGATATTGTGAGATAATAAATGTTTGTTAAGTCATGTGTATGAGATAATCTATCATGCAGTGACAGATAACTCATACTCCATTACTATCAGGTGCCCCTGGCACCTAAAGTAAAGGACTCTAGGCACCTTCTCTGGGACTTCACATGTGAGTTTGCCAGCAAGATTATTTTCTTCTGCAAGTTCACCGCTTGCTTCCATTAGAAGTTCTGGGCTGGGGTTATGTAAGTCTTTTGTTAAAAAGATTTGCTAAAAAGATTCATGGCAATCAGAAGCCTAGAATGGAATTACATCTCCAACAGACTTCCTCTAACTCCAGAATGTTTCTGTTTACTCATTCAATCAACAAACACTGGGTACCTCCCAGGGGCAACGCAAAGAGATACATGGATAAATCAGACAAGAATTCATTTGCCCACATGGAGTTCATTGGCATGTTTCATGGTGTTTTAGTCTGCTTTACATTGCTATAACAAAATACCAGAGATGGGATACTGTATAAAGAAAAATCTTTATTTAGTTCATAGTTTTGGAGGTCAAAGTTCCAAGATTGAGTTGCCACATGCGTTCAGCCTCTGGTGAAGGCCTCGTGGCTATGGCACAACATGGCAGACGACATTTCTTAGTGGGCCATGTGTGAGAATGGTGAACTCTGTGTGCACAAGAAAGTGGTCACCTGGCAAAAGAGGAAGTGAGAAGGTAAACCAAGGAAGCCACTCTTGTGGCTAACCAGTCCAGCCCTGTGAGACCTCCCCATTGCTGTGAGATGGGGCATTGCCTCTGAGGGCGGTACCCCCGTGACCTAGTCACCTCCCACCAGCCCCCGCCTCTTAAAGGTTCCATCACCTCTTGATACCCTTATATCGGGGGACAGATTACGTACAAATGTGGCAAATGGTATGTTTTTCAAAAGGTCCATCCGCCTGGACTCAGAGTAGTGACAAATTATGCTGAATGTGGAAGGTAGAAGAGACCGCTCGTCTCCAGTTCAAGAGCAAACCTTACTCTTTGACAGCTTTAAAACCTCAAGACCAGCCGGGCGTGGTGGTGCATGCTTACAATCCCAGTACTTGGGGGGGCTGAGACAGGAGGATCCCAGATTCGCCACCAGCCTCAGCAACTTAGTGAAAGCCTGTTTCAAAATATAAAATTAAAAGGGCTGGGGGGAGTAGCTCAGAGGTGGAATGACCTTGGGTTCAATCCTGGGTACCACAAAAATAAATAAAATAAAACCTCAAGACTCACTTCCTACAAATCCTGAATGTGGTTCAGAGACCCCTGCATGTTTGGGAGAGTTCAGCTGGAATGCTAGCGATAAAAGGAAGAAGAGAGGGGCAGGAAGAAGGGAGAATAACCACCGTTTTGTATACCTGCCCAGCATCTGTTAAGAAAATAAAAAATAGCTGTATTTCCAGTCATGCACAAATTGCTGTGTGTTTATTGACATTGACTTTTCTGTTTCCATTTATTCTCATTCTGGTCCCCTCCCCTCTTTTGACTTTAAAAAAGACTCATCTCTAGGAGAGAAAAGTATATTCTTAATTTAATTTTTACAAACCCTATCTTAACTCCTTATCCAAAATTTTTATCTTATTCCAATAAAAGATAGCAGTAAGTCCTAGGTTAATGAAAAAGGAAGATGTGACTTACTAAAATCAAACATTTTTGAAGTACAGGAGGATGTCCCCTATAGGGGAGCGTGGACAGGAATCCCATCGGCCTATGGAAATTGAACGCAGGGCGGGAGAACGGGGAAGCAGCAGCGATTGATAAGACAGTGAGTGGTTCAATTCAATAAAGCAACCGGCTGTGCAAACTCTAATTACTGTATTTGCAAAACAATATGTGTATAATTTGTGGACTTTCCCTCCTCTTTCTAACACAATAAAGGATTCATTTCCTAAAGACCTTTTGTGTTTTCTTTAGAGGATTTGGGCAAAAACAATGCTTCTTTAACTCTGGAAATAGAATAATAGTTCCCTGAAAGATGTATCTGAAATCAAATGCAGTTGTCATTCTATATTGATAATCTTTGTTATTCATGATCATATTCAGCCCGTCATTTATATGCAGATGACACTATCACTTATGGTAGTAGATTATGCTGTGGGAAAGCTTAATATTATCTTCAAGCTGATTTAAATGAGCTTTAAGATCATCTGGCACAATCTAAATTACTCTTAAATATTAATGAAACAAAGATCATGTTATTTTGGCTCAAAACAAAAAGTTGAGGGAACTAAAAAAAAAAAAAAAACTGGCATGCAGCTCGACCTTGGAAAGAGTAGAAAGATCTCACAAATCTAAGAGTTGGGCTCTGTAGTACTCTCACCTGTGACTGATAATGTATCTGATTGGCACTGAAGGGTAGAAAAATCCCAACTCCGATTTGAGTACACACAGTTCTTTTTTTTTTTTTTCTTTAAGAAAAATTGCTTTCCATCTCTCCAATACTGCAATTATGTGCCTTGGGTTTTGTGGGTTTTATTTATCTGAATGCAGCTCAACATTTGTTAGCCAAGTTAAAGATGCTTTATCCTCTCTAGCCGGACAGATTTGCCTTGAATTATACATCTCATAAACATTACCGTCTGTCGTCTTTTAAACAATTGGCTAAAAATTAGAAGACTCTCAACATTTTGTTGGCATAATAGCTTCCCTCATACTCTATTTCCCACCAGGCCACTTAACTCTTCTTTTTCAGTCATCCACATCTTCTCAGCAAAATTTAGTGAATGAGGAGAGAAAGCCATAGCTGAAGGAAGAAATCCTTTCTGGTAGCCCAGAGTATTTATGCTTTGTATGTGTGTCTGCATGTGTTGGTGCATGCATACACATGGTCTTGAGCAGGGAAATGTTTTTGATTGTGTAAGTGACCTTTATGGACCCCTTTGACTCTCACCTGTCTCACTAACCATGAGAAATCCTCTACTGTCCACTAGGGGTACAATGGGGCTTATGGGACACCTTGGCCAAGGCTAGCACATGGCCTTTTCTGGGCCGGCCTCCCTGGGGCCGAGGTAGACACTCACAGAACCAGCTTCCTGGCTTCCAGGAGCCTGGGCCCCTGGCTAGTAAAGGAACTCAGCCACCATTAAGGCAGGAGCTGGGGGAGCTCAGGAAGAAAGAATGAGAGTGTCTTGAGGCAGATATCCATCACTGTTGTTGCTGTTCATGGTCTCCTTTACTAGAACCTGCCTGACCCTCGAAAGATTCGCCCACTCATCAGCTTAAGTGAGCCATCTCTGCGACCTAATCATAGCCACTAGCAGCGACTGAGCTGTCACTTAACAGGGACCTCCTGAAGGCATTGTCTTTTGGACGGCGTGTGTGCATGTCTCCAACCTCATGTTTATTCTGCACGCCGCCTCTCACTTGCAGATTTTCCTCCATCTGCCCTTTGAAGAGAAGGAAGATTAATCAGAGAAGGGCTGAGCATGCGGGAAGGTGGGTGAATGCATGGATGATGGTGGTTATATAGAGCAAAAAAATAGGTGTGCACTTTGGTGTTGGCTCAACAAACCTTTTCTTCATATCTTAAGAAAACAAAAAGAGTGTGTATGTGCCAGGAGAGAAAGAATAGCTTGGGAAAGCCATGGGGATGGCACAGTCATCTCTCTGAAGACACATGAGCCTGAAAAATTTCACGTCTACTAGAGAAATCTAGAAAACCTACTCACCTACTGGAAAGGCTTTAGCTAGACCATGCTTGTATTGAGTAGTTGTTTTTCCTCTTCTTCCTCAAGGTCCAATTCAAAAGCTATCTTTTCTTTTTTTTTTTTTTTTTGCGGTACTGGGGATTGAACTCAGGGGCATTCTACCTCCGAGCTACACTCCCAGCCCTATTTTTTATTCTTTATTTGAAACCAGGTCTCGATAAGTTGTGGAGTGCCTCACTAGGTAGCTGAGGCTGGCCTCGAACCCGGATCCTCTGGTCTCAGCCTCCCGAATGCTGAGATTACAAGCGTGCGCCACCACGCCCGGCTCAAAAGCTATCTTTTCTATGAAACTTTTTCTAACTCTTCCAGAAAGACTATTACTCCCTTCTTTGTACTCCTTCAGCTCTCCCTTTCTAGCACCTTCATGGTCCTTACGTTTTCCTGGGGTTTGAGTTGCATACATATTGGGATCTCCACTGAGATCCCAACATCTCTCACTAGCCCCTCCTTTCTTGGCAGTACCATCTAACTTGGTTTGATATCAGTGACTGAGTGCTTCTGGGGAAGCGTCTCCCATCCACCCAGAGTGAGTCCCGCTTTCCAGCCCGTCCCGACAACTCAGCCAGGTATGGAGCGCAGGATGCCTGTGTGGCAAACCTTTTCAATGAGGCAGGAGGGGAAGTACTGGGGTGGGGACTGTGGGGAAAGCACACTCTCACTCAGATGCTGTTGTGTGAGTACTCTAATACTCAGTGCTGCTGCAACTATCTTGTGGCCATTTCAGGGGACAGGGGACAAACTGAAGATAAAAACCAACATGCTATGAAAGGTGGAAAGATGGACCTGAATCCTCGATGATGCTGCAGATTAACCCCGGGGACCCCGGGCTCTCCACATGTGTGCACTGCAGGGCCCTCTCCACACTTGGGGGCCGGTCTTCTGAGACTGTCAGTCCAAAGTACCCTGATTGATAGGTCCTCTAAACCCATGCTGTCTGCTTCAGTAGCCACTCACCATATATGGCTGTTTTTAATGTTTATCAATTTTTGTTTAATCATAATTTGCATAGTCTAAAGTTGTTAGAACTTAAAACTCAGTTGATAGTCACGTCTGCCACAAAGCAAGTCCTCAGTAGCCCTGTGTGGCAAACAGTGACAGTGTTGCATAGCGCACACTTACAGAACAATTCCTGCACCTCAGAAAGTTGCAATGAACAGCACTGCTGTCGACTCCAAACTTTGAGAGGACAAAAACCAGGTTGTTTTCATCTCTAGTCCTGGTTCCTAGTGCAACATCGTGACCAAAATAACAAAAACAAAAAAACAATGCTTAATAAAGAAATGAATGGTCTAAGTATCCTAAGTATTCCTAAGAAGCCCGCAACAGTGGGTCTTGATGTTCACAAGTGAAGGTGCTGCACTCTCCTGGGGATTCTTGAATCCAGGTGGGTGGCGATGTCCGCGCTCACAGTCACCAATGCGCTGGCTGTCCCACCCTGACTGACCCGGTCAGCTGGCCCCTAACTGTTTCCTCTGCTGTCCTTCAAGCAGCTCCAGCCTGCCTTTTTCCAGCCTTACTTCAGACCTCCAAAGCCCTCGCTGATCTCCCCGCCTCTGACAGTCTCAGATGCAAACAGACAGACATTTGATCCGTGTTTGCTCCATTCTTCAGTGTAGCACAGACACAAGGATTGTGTCCACGTAGACAGAGCTGCCGGCACACCAGCCAGACAGGACGGCATTCCACCTTCACCTGTTGAGAGCCAGAGGCCCCTGGGGGCTTGCGGCTCGCACCAACCTGGTATTTGTCTTGCTGCCAAGCATGCCTGGAGTGCTCCCCTGCCTCTGAGGGCGAGAGAGTACACTTGGAACAGAGCCCTGCATGGAAGCAAAGGGCCCATGCCCCATGCAAACTTTTGCAGAAGCCTCCCACATTGGCCTGGGTGAGTGGTGCCAGGAGCATTGCAGGCGCAGCCCTCTCCTTTGGCCTCACACACCTGGAAGGGGACTCTGCCCTGCTCCACCAAGAAGTCCACCCTCCCGAGTCAGTCTTGCAGGGGATAAGTCAGGGTTTCTCCCGCCCTCTTCCACTCCTGACCTCTCGCTTCCAGTGAGGCACCAATGCACTTTAAATAGCAACTGACTTTTAGAGTTTTTGCTCTTGTAGCTCCTTAAAAGTCTTGGGGCAAGCCAGGTATGTCTGTAATTCCAGTACTTGGGAGGCTGAGATAGGAGGATGCAGGTTCGAGAACAGCCTCAGCAACATAACAAGGCCCTCAGCAACTTATGAGATCCTGCTTCAAAATATAAAGTAAAAAGGACCAGAGGTATAGCTTGGAGGCAGAATGCCCCTGGGTTCAATCCCCAGCACCAAAAAACAAAAACAGAAAACAACTAGAGTTTAGAGCAGCCACCAGAGCAGACCAACAATCAGTCCCTTGGCTTTTCCCCAGTGCCTTTGGACTGCCTGTCATGTGCCTTCTTCAGCAGAAGTGTCCTTGTTCTGCCCTAATCCTTCTCATCAACTCCCCACCCCACTCCCACCGCATTCCCCAGGCACGTGGTGACTTAGGGGAGCCCAGTGCTGCTGTGTAGAATTGGTCTGACATGGCTCACTCAAGGTGGATGCTGGGATACTATTTGAATCTAAGGGGTTCCCAGAGATTTAAGATCTGTCGTTCTTTCTGGGAAGTCTAGGGGGCTCCATGCCAAGCGGCCTGGGACCTGGGCCTCGTATTGCTCAGATGGGCTGGGGCTGGGTCCTGCCCTCCACATGGTCCACCATACTGACCGCTGGGTTTGATGAGGCATTTTATTGAGCAGGGTTCACATGCCTGGCTGTAGTCAGTACCTTCCCAGAGCGTGGCCTGTTTGGGCTTGAGCTTATGTGTCTTCACTTTGAACTGCAGTGTGTCACATGAAGAGAAAAGATTGAAATCCACCAAAGCCTCGGGGAGGACTGTCCATGGAGGGCAGGTCCGTCTGCAGCCCCAGCTGTGTGCTCTGGGTCCATCAGGTCCAAAGGGCAGCGAGTGCACAACATCCACCTAAGGCCCTGGGAGGCAGCTGCGAGCTCCAGCTCCAGAGTCCAACAGACCGGGGCTCCACACCAGCCCCCTTAATTCTTCTGAGCCTCGGTTTCCTTCCTTCTTATCACTTAGACTGTAACAATGGACTCTTTCCCTGAAAGTGACTGTAAGGATTCAAAGACATAGTACACATGCAGTGTCTAGAGTCAATCTTGGTGCCATCCTAAATTCTCCATCAATTAAAGGTGCAGCTCTTTCAAAACAGAAGTCAGATTGCATCATTTGTCTAATCAAAATCTGGCAGTGGCTCTTCACGTCATTCACAGTAAAGCCTATAGCATCCTCTGACACCGGGGACCCCACCTTCCCTTCGTCACTGCCCTCCAATCATGCACTCTGTCCCAGCCACACTGGCTTCCTTGCTGTTTGTAGCATGCCTCTGGGCCTTCACACAGGATGCCCTGTCTGCCTAGAACATTTACACACACACACACACACACACACACACACACACACACACACTCCTGACACCTGCTTGGATCATTGGCACAGACGTCACCTTCTCCAAGAGGTCCTCACTGACCTCCTTATTAATATGCTAGCCTGCCTCTCTTTGGTGTACGCTATGTTTCTTCCTGCTCCTTTGACTCATCTTTCACTCATCACCTTCCTATATACTAACCAATTTTAAAGGGGAGTACTGGAAATTGAACTCAGGCACATTCTACCTTCCAGCTATACCCCCAGCTCTTTTTTATTTTCTGTTTTGAAACAAGGTATTGCTAGTTTGATGAGAGTCCCTCTATGTTGCTGAGGCTGGTCTTGAACCTATGATTATCCTGTCTGAGCCTCCCAAGTACTGGGATTACAGGCATGAGCCACCTGACCCAGTAATGAATTTGCATCTTTAGTATGAATATTGTCTGTCTTCCCCCTCCCACTAGACAATAAGCCCCATGAAGACAGTCTTTGGTCCTTTGTATCCTCAGCAACCTAGAAATCCTATATCCAATACATCATTTGTGCTCAGTAAACATTCATTCAATGGAAGAAACATTGTTATAATTACTAACTTCAGCTAGAAGTGGTGGTGAATGTCTGTAACACCAATACTTGGGAGGCTGAGACTGGAGGTTCACAGGTACAAGGCTAGCCTCAGCAACTTACTGAGGCACTAAGCAACTAGTGAGACCTTGTTTCAAAATAAAAAAAAAAAAAAAAGAAGGGCTGGAGCTATAGCTCAGAGGTAGAATGCCCCTGATTTCAATTTCAGTACCAAAAAGAAAAAAACAAAAACAAAATTCACTATTCTGCCAGGCATGGTGGTGCATGCATATAATCCCAGTACTTGTGATACTGAGGTTCATAGGTTCAAGACAAGCCTCAGCAACTTAGTGAAACCCTGTTTCAAAATAAAATAGGTCAGAGGTAGAATGCCCCTGGGTTCAGTCTCTAGCACCAAAAACAAAAGAACAACAACAAAAATTTCACATATTCTCAAATAGCCTGTTATTTTGCTCTACCCTTTCTACCTTTTTAAGCTTATGCTTTTAACTAATTTTTTTTTTAACCAGAAAGATGATGTCTGTTGATTAATACAAGAGTCTAGTATAGCTCCTAGTAACCTTGCTTTTGTACCATGTCCCTCCCAGATAATCAGGAAGTTCAGCAGTGTCCTTGGAGCTTGGGGACAAGTTTTCAGGGCAGGGTCCTTTAGCGTGTCAAGGTCACAGGCCAGAGTTAGGCAAGAGCTGGTTGTCAAGTGAGCAAGAAGAGAAGGTCTCTGCAGAAGCAAAGCCAAGAAGCCAGGCCACATGGTAGACAGGAGGAGCAGTGCAGGGCCTGGGCTCTGGGGCCACAGGAAAGCTAAGGCTGGGCAGAGTGACAGGAACACTATCATTCCAGGGAAATATTTAAGCATAGCATTCAGTTGCCTTGGGCCTGGTCCAAAAAGGGAGAGGGAGACGTTCCTGCTAAATGACCCCATCGGGAGGCTGGCTCTTAAAAAAAATCAATAATGTAGTAGGTGCAGAGAGGAGGATTGGAACACCGGGTCCTCCTGGAAGGGAGGCGAAACTATCACGAGAAGCACTTATCGCACCTCTGACTCCAAGGATTCAGCTGGACTGTGGAGCACGGCCAGGACGGCCACAGCCGGAGCCTGGGAGTCAACTTCTCTTGGGTTTCTCCTTCCTTCCTTTCTCTCTTCATTTATTTATTTATTTATCTTTCTTTCCTTTCTCCCTCCCTCCTTCCTTCCTTCCTTCCTTCTCTTCTTCCTCTTTTTCTTGTTGTTTGTAGGTATACATATTGTTTTGTTTGTTTGTTTTCCTGGTATATTTTTCCCCCTTCAATTTCCCTTTGAAAATTCCAGCTTGTCTAAATTGTCTGAAAGGGGGTGAGGGAAAAATACTTTGGCTTTTTCATTTGGACCCGAGAGAGAGGGGTCCTTTGGGCCTGGGGTGGTGACGGCAGGTGCTACCTCGGGGTCCCATCTCCAAGGACAGACATCCTCAGCTCTGCTCACTCCACAACGCTCTACCACCAGAGATCCCTCCTCAGGGCCTCCATCTGCCCAGACCTGCGAGGGCTTCTGTGTCCTAGAAATGCAGGCAGCACTCTGGGACCACATACATGGCGATGCCACTGGGGGCGGGGGCGGGGAGCACCGGCCTCAGAGTCAGGAGCCTCCTGGTGTTCTTGATCAACACATCAAAGGCCTGTGCCTGATCATCACAGAGAGCCCCCCCCCCCCCCCCGCACCGCTGACGACATATTATCTTAACCTAAGGGCTTAGATGGTTTATTCTGAACTTCCTAGCTGACCTGAGAAGGAGGGGGAGCAGGAATGGGAGACCAGATGTAAAGCCAGAGGAGCCCATCTTTGCATCACCCGAGATGGACAACAAGTCAGGCTTTAGGTAATTGAAAAAAACAAAATAAGACACAAAGGAAAAAGCTGGTAAGGTGCTTCAGGAGCCAGCTGATGACCTACATCCATCCGTCCCTTCCAATCCACCTCTTTTAGCAACCTGCTGACCCAAACCTGGGCAGACATTCAGGGTGAGATGGAAAGGAAGAGACTGGTGTGAGAGTCTGCAAACTTTGCAAAGGAGGAGCCCAAAGCGCTTGCTCATGAACGGTCTAGTTCTCACTAAACTGAAAGTGGCTCGATAGGTACTTCCTTCCAGAAGTACTTTCATTTAGAAAGAAGACACCAAGTAAGAGAGATCACAGGAAAAGCTCAATGCCTGGCCAGAAGGCAGTATTTTCCAGTCCCCAACACTACTCCTTCAAAAATTAAGTTGATCATTACATAACTCTGGAAAACTGCTGCATATTCTCTTTCTTGGAGGTTCACTAGTTAACATCAGCACCTTAACAGCTAGAAGAAGACTTAGAATAAGAGAGCCTTTTTAAACCTTGTTTAATTAATCCATTGCATCCCAAATATTTTCTTCAGGAAACTCTCCCCTCTACAAGTAAAATCTAGTGCCATAACATTCCAAGCTCTGCCCCTTGGACTAATGCACTGTGTTTTTGCTTTGCTTTGCTTTGCTTTGCTTTGTGGTGCTAGGGATTGAATCCAAGGCCATGCATTTTTAATGGTGAGATGTTAGGTACTATCAAGTAAACAAGGAAGATCGTCTCCACGTGGGCACCTTCTTCTCCCCCACATTAATTAGCCCAGGTAAGACTACTGGGTAGATTTAGGATCCAAGAAAGACCCTGGTCAAAGATAAGACAGTCAAATCTGTTGCCGGCCAAAATGTAATGTCAAAGAGCTACTGACTATTCAGACTGAGGGCAAAACCTGAAATTCAAGACAGCTGCTGGAAATGGAAACAGAACAGGCACAGGACACAAGCATGAGATATTTGCAGACTGAAGTGGGTTTTACTGTACCTGTCCCATGAGTGGCATCTCTGGCTTTGGGGTGCCTTCAGAACACCACGTAGCCTTCAAGACTGGTGCTCCTAAAAACACACCATAAAGCCAGCCTCCTGAGTAATCACATACTTGGTCAAACACCACTGCCGCCAGATATAGTCATAGGGAACTGAGTACTGACTACTCTAACATCACTATTCATAAATGAGGGACTACTGTCCTTTATTGCCATGTGGGAGCCACTGTCAATCCGAGTAAGAGATGACCTTCCTGAATGTGTGACCCAGTCTCAATTCCAGATTTGCAATGGTGGGCAAATTGTCAATTGACCAGTAAGGATCTAGCTGCATCAAATGCAGAATTTGGGCAGCACAGACCTGCCGGGATGACAAAGTAAGTCGCCAAATGAACACGCAGGAACTGCTCTCACAGACCAAGTGGGTGGATGAACAGGTTCCACCTATTTTCCAATAATAGCGACTAACACTTATTGAATGCTCACCGGGTGACAAGCACCAGGCTAAGCACTTCACCCGGATTATCCCACTTAATCCTCACCGCAGCCCCAGGAAGCTCAGGAGGTTAAGTAGCTTGCCCCAGGTCAGAGGAGCTCAAGGGACCTAAGGGGCACTCAGCCGGGGCTCTCTCTGCCCCCTCCCCAGGCCCACTGACCCTCCTTATCTGATGGCGTCCGCCAGGTCCTCACACCTTTGCCCAGGCTCTATCTCCTCTCCACGACACTAACCCATCTCTTTTTGCTGACAGTTATATCCCTGAACCAGTACCTGGGTCTGGGTCTGCTACCTAACAGGTTACAGGTAGACTGAACTAGGATGCTGCCCAGCAACCCTGAGGGGCAGTGGGACCAGGGATGGGGACACACACCTTGGGCTGGTCAGCCTCGGTGCCAACTAGTAAGCTGTGGCCTCCTGGCTCCAAACCCACCCTCTATACTTTCTCTGTGAAGCTGATGCTAGAGGGCTGCACACACGGTCTCCTTTTACTGAGGGCTTTCAGAAGGCTGTTTGCTGGCTGTTCCCTGCTGCAGTGACTTGACATTAGCTCTTCAGCCGCGTAGCTGCAGTGGGTCCAAGTTTCCACCATCCTCCCAGAGCCGGCTTTCTAGACCCTCCAAGGCTCTGAATTCCCGGGCCTCTGGGCTGCCACCCTCAAGCCCCCTCCTGAGGTATCAGCAGCCCCCAAATCAGCAAGCCCTCCTGCTTTCTCTCCCATCTCCCTAGAAGTGGCAACTACGATTCCTCCCTCTGAATTCTAGGTTCTGTGCCTTCTTAGTTCTAACACCTATGAAGCAATCCCTGCGTTCGACCCTCTCTGTTACACAACCTGAGTGGTTTCTGATTGACACAGCTGGTGATCCCAATGCACCTTAGAAACATCATTTCCAATGTGAGTCACAACAGGGAGAAGGTTTGGGGAGCATGTGCCCCTGTACCCGCTCAGCCAAAATGGCCCCAGAAAAGCAACCAATAGATAATAGAGTCAGAGTTCACTCACTAATACACACGCCCAGGGAAATGATTCCAAAATTAGAGGCGAAAGGAGTGCAAGTAAGCATTTAATTGTTCTAGACGCGTGCCAGAGTCCTCGAAGGACTGAACATGCAAACCAACCACGATTGCCATTAACCTGAGTCCACATTAACTCTGAATCCATTCCTGCGTGGTGGTGGTGGGGGGGGGGGGGCATCTTCTCATCCCTGCTCCCAAGTTAAACTATTCTGACACAGGAAGGTCTGAGTTCAGACTTCTTTAAATATTAAAAGCAAAAGTCTGGATGGCAGTTCCAAATTCAGCTTTTTTTTTTTTTCTATTAATCAATCACCCGGTATTTATGGAGCAGCAGTAGACGTCCATCCCAGAAAGAGACATACTTGCAAATGAGCGTGGGAGGTGCCTCTGGGTCCGCATTCCTTTCCCTTTACAACCCTACTGGGCTTCCAGCAACTGCTCAGTGGGCACTTTTCTTTACTTCCTATTGTTGTTGGGCTAATTTTATCCTTCCCGTATAAATCAAAAATGTGACATACCTTCCCACCATTAAAGTCCTTATTCCTGCAAAACCATGACTATTTATTTATTTGGTATCTTTATAGATTGTTCCCCTACCTCAAAATAAAATGGAGATGATCTCATCACTAAATACCTTATGCTGACAGCACAGAAGGAAATGATATCAGCATGTGGAGAATGTATAAAACCAGCAATTTGGAAAGCAAGATCAGCCACACCGCCATGATCTGGATTTTCTCTAGAAGGGCGGTACTGAGACACCCCTCATACCAGGCCTTGGCCAGAATTGGCCAGTTCTGCAGGAAACCCAGAGACCAGCCCTCCAGATGGCCTACTGCAGAATTAATCACACAAGGCAAAACATGTTCAGTAAAGACTAATAATAATAATAATAATAATAATAATAGCAATTCTTCAGTACAGAACAAAATTATCTCTTCATATTAACACACTGTGATGAACTGAACTCCCTCGCCCACCCCGCCCAATCAAATTTATATGGGAAAGTCCTGACACCCAGTACCTCAGGGCATGTGACTGCATTTGGAGACAGGGCCTTTAAAGAGGTAATTAAGTTAAAATGAGGTCAATTGGGTGTGCCCTAATTCAGTCTCTCTGGTGTCCTTATAAAAAGAGATTAGGACACAGAGAGACAGACAGACAGGCAGACAGATGGAGAGGCACCAGACAGATGCATACACACAGAGGTATTATGTGAAGACGTTGGGAGGAAACAGCCATCTGCAAGGCACGGAGAGAGATCTTGGAAGAAAGCAATGGTGCCTGGCTTTGATCTTGGGCTTCTTGTTCCCCGAATTGTGAGAAAATACACTTGTGTGGTTTAAGCCCCTTGGTCTGTGGTACTTTGCTATGGTCATCTGTGAACTTTTTAAATATTCCCTAATGTGGAGGGTCTTCTTTTCTCTACATTTTAGGAGGGGGAAAGTGGGGCAGGAAAAGACTGGTGGAATTTGTCTGGGTCTCATGTTATCCCTGGATGGATAAGATTTGGCCCAACCCTTTCCCTTGGCTACTGGCCACAGCTCTGTTCTCCAGCCTGTGTGACCAGGCGGAGAAGCCAGTATTAAGCAGATATTAAAAACAAAAACAGCCGGGCGTGGTGGCTCACGCTTGTAATCCCAGCATTTGGGAGGCTGAGACCAGAGGATCCGGGTTCGCGGCCAGCCTCAGCTACCTAGTGAGGCACTCCGCAACTTAGTGAGACTCGGTTTCAAAATAAAGAATAAAAAATAGGGCTGGGGGTGTAGCTCGGAGGTAGAATGCCCCTGAGTTCAATCCCCAGTACCGCAAAAAAAAAAAAAAAA